>MU224860.1:664542-676715 GCA_018584345.1 Thuja plicata
CTTTTTCTAATTTCGCATATCCATGCTTACATATTACTTCCTTACATCTTACATAATTTTCACACAACAGATGGTATAATACATTACATATATATACCGTCCATAATTACAATTTACATGTCATAAGATCGGCCTCATACAAAATAACATAAACTTATTTCTAAGTCGGCCTTACATAGGTGAACAAAATATTACTGAGTCGGTAGAAGCTTGGTTCCTCAAGCTGGCTCGGTGATCTTCTGATACTCGGCATCCACTACAATACTCGGCATCGTCATGCTCTCGGTAAGAGTAGAGGCTCAGTCCATACTAGTCCCAAAGTGTAGCTTGGAACTCGGTAGCTGTGGTGACTCAGTAGATATATTGTCACTCGGTAACCACTGGTGACTCGGTAGTAACTGACTTCTCGATTATCTTCAACTCATGACTCGGTGACTACCGTCTGCTCGGTAACTGTTGTTCTTCTCATATACTCGGTGACTGCCTTACTGCTCAGTTTGAACTGATTAATCAGTGAGCTTTACTAAATGCTCGGTATAGTCTGTGGACTGAGTGATGAGCTCGGTAAGCATTCAAAATCAAATAAGTGTTTTCATTAAGTGCATTCACTGATGACAAATAGATCATTATTCCAACATAAGACTTATTCACTTTTATCCTTTATTATATTTACTAATCTAATTGCATGCATGGAACAGAAAAGAAATAAACATTCATAAGACTTGACACAATATTTGGTTACCCAGAAACCTTCCAAATAGAAAGTAAAACTGGGGTGGGGATGATACCAACAAGATTTAGAACTACAATAATAAATTTGGTCTGTTGATGCTTATAATTGACCACTTCTGATGGTCTTCCATGTTAGGAGCAATAAGGACTATTAGGTCCCCCTGTGAAAGGATTTATACAATATAGTTAAGTATGCACTTTGTTAGGAGATTTTTGAAGGACTATTAAGTCCACCCTGTTAAAGGATTTTTTACTGATACAACTGTTAGGATGAATCAATGAATGATATGGTATGCAACTTTGATTTGTTGAATAATATCCTTTGAAGTAATACTGATCACCTGAATTTGATAGATGAGTCTTTGTTGTTCCTTTATACTGCTATAGCCTTCTAATCTATCTGCCACTTTATTTTCGCATCCATACATATATTCAATGAGTTGTGATGATTATTCATTATTTGGATAAAAAAAGTGTCTTACATATATGCTTATCAAAAATCAATTACCTCTACAATTCAGATACTATCATATTAAATAATATCAAACAATATGTACTAAGTTGGCCCATTGCTAATACTCGGGTCTAGTAATCCACTCGAGTGATATACTGACACTCGGAAAACACAGTGAACTGTAAACTCTGGCACTCAGTTCACACTGTGTGCTTGAGCCACATTGATCACTCGGAGATGGTATGCAACTTAGGTAACATTGGTGACTCAGGTGATACTATTTGGAACTAACTGCTCGGTCGACATTGCAACTTCTTAGCTCAGGTAACACTTCAAGTTGTTGGCTCAGTCAACACTATAATGATATGAATGACTAAGTGTTTTGGTACTAATTGACAATATGTCCTTCCATAAGGTCTACAATCTCCCCCTTTGGCATTAGTGATAGAAACAATTATCATACCAAAAAATCTAATCAAACTGATAAGTCAAAACTCCCCCTTACCATTTTCTTGGGTACTTGCTCAGTTTTGACTACTGCTCTAGAACTCGGTTACAACTGACTCTATTTTTTATTTTCCAAAACTATTTTTTGTAACTCTGCTATATATATCTTCCTCTTCTTTGTACATGTATTTCCTCATATATATACAAATTCTATCTTTCCCCCTTGTTTTTGACACAAATGCTAAAAATAATATCTACAAGGTAATACAAGAATATGAAAGGAAATCACTATGTACCTTCAAAATTTGAGACAATTTCTTGTCCCAATTGTCTTGCAACTCCATCATAAGATTTGCAACTGAAAATTTGTTATCATGGATGAGTGTCTTTGCATGAGAAATATGTTTTTGCATGACATACATATGAGGAAGGAGTTGGCTCTGTATAGCTCATAGGGATTCCCTTGTTCTTCCTTCTTCCCTCAGTAGCTCTGTCTGTGGATCAGTCAGATACTTGATCTTAACAAAATGTGTTGAACTTGAACTAGGATTAAGTACCAAGTGGCTTGCACTTGCCTTCAAATCATTGTCAATATTTGTCATCTTATCCTTTATTTCCATGGTAAAATTGGAAGTGTCACTCAAATTTATAAATAATGCCACAACTTTATTCATATTGGTTTCTAGAGAGCTAATGATAGTGGTTAGCTTCACTTGATCTATTGCAATCTTACCTGCAACATTCTCTAGAACCTTATTCTCAAATTTTCTCCCTACCTTTTGCAGTAATTTCTCTTGACCACTAAGATCTTGATTAAACTTGTGAACAATATCAACAAGTTGGTCCATTATAGATTCTTCCTTATTGACTTCAATCTCTAGTGAATCAAGGATAATACTTTTGATGTCCTATAGCACTATGTTCCTTTTCTTCTCAGCTCAGAGCTTCTATTGTTTTTCTCTTTTCTTCCATAGCTCCCCAAGGATGTTCATCTGCTTGACTGTTAGGCTAGAAATATCCCAATTAGGAATCACAATGTCTTCCTCAAGGTCAAATTCATTAGTAATTGTTTCCTTTTCTTTACCCTTGACCTTGGGGTTAGGTGAAGGAGTGATTTCCTTACCTTTTCCATCCTCATCCTTATTCCCAGTGTTTAGTTGAAGTAGGTCATTAACTTTTAATGCACCAACTATAGAATCAGTACCAATTATTGAAATATTTACAGTGTCCTTCTGTGACTCAGTCTGATTTGTCCCAGTAGTAGGTAGAGCTTGATGCTCAGTTCATACTAGACTTTATGCAAACTTTGTGACCTTTTCCTTGCTCAGAGATAAGATACTCTGAATAGGTGATTGGGGCAGGCATGCCATCACTTCTACCACTATTTGTTCTACATTAGATTCTTTAATGGTCTATACCTCAGGTAGTTCTTCATATTTAACCTATACATTAGGGTTTATACTCCACTCCTCTATCTTATCATCTCCCTTGTCATCAAAAATTGACTTCCACAACTTTGTTGTGGTCTGCACAACATCCTCTAATTTCTTGCTCAAAATTTGAAAAGTCCTAAACCTTGGAGTGTGATTACTCTCATACTTAGACAAAGAATATTTTACATATTTATCATTCAATTTAGGCATTACTGCCTTCAAGGTTTGTTTTCTAATGTCATTTTCAATCTAAAATGCATTGTTCCAGTGAATGGTGATTTCCTTGAGAAGGTCTTCAGTCATATGGCTTTTCAATTCGGATGGATCATACTTCCATCTTGCCATCTTCTTGACTAATGCATCCTCAATCATCTTCTTTTCATCCTTATTTTTGGAATCATACTTCAGGGATTTGAGACATTCTATACCACTACCATCCTTAATTTGTTCAATATTTTTCTCAAAGGTAAGTGGTGGCTTCTTGAATGTGACTGTATCTTCTTTATCATCTTCTTTAGGCAATATTAGTTTTCTTCTAGATCTTTTGGGTTTATTTGCAGTGAAGACATGGGTAGAGACATTTGGTTTTTTCTTGGGGGCTATCCTCTTCTTCTTAGGAGGATCATCTTCTACCTCTTCCTCTTCTTTCTTAGGTTCTTCTACTTCTATCTTTATTTCATCTCCTTTTCTTTCAGTGATCGAAGGAGGAGAGTCTAATGATTTTCCATATTTCTTTTCAAACTTCTCAATTCTCTTCCTTCCTCTCTGCAAGATTTTGGGAATATCAATTTCCAATGATATTATGACCTTAGCTTCTTCATAAGTACCAAAATATGGGGCTTAAGGATCAACATGCTCATTTACAAGAGCTTCAATAATATCTCTAGTCTCATCAATGTTAACCTCATATGCAAGAGGTTTCGCCCATGCAACCCTAGGCTTGACTGCTTGAATGTATACTTTGTCACATTCAACTAGGAAGCATATGTCATTCTTATAGTCTTCTACCAATTATTTGGGAATTATGAATCTATTGTATATTTTCTCTTTGAAGATTTCAAAGTAAGCATCCATGACGCTTTAAAAATTATCTCCCAATTCTTCTATAAACTCATTTATCTGATAAATTATAAGCCTATCCTTCTTCCATACAACTGTGCCTTTTTAAGGGAAAAAATTTTGAACATAAAAGAATAAACAGACCAAGAGTGAACCAAACTTACACGGATTGGTCTTAGATTCTCAAATGCTCTTCATGTTTTTTCTCAGTTGGATGAGCTGTAACACGGCTTGGTCGAATGATAGATTGTTCTTCACCACTTTGTACATCCAGTCCACAGCCTCACATGGAACACTATTCATTCGGCTGGAACTATATATCCAATGTGAAATCACATGAATTCTAAACTTTAGCTCCATGTCAATGACTCCATTAAACTTATACCTCTTCCATCCCACTCAGCAAGAGTCTTCTTAGCTAGATCATCCAGGGGTAGGGTTTTAGTCGGTTTAGGTTTGTCAAGAATTGGGTACCCTCTCACTTGGTGTATCATCATTTTAGTGATCTTCATGAGTTTCTCCAACCAGAGATGCATTTTGTGAACATGGCTAAGAATAAACCTAATCCACTTTATCTGGAAAGTCTTCAGCATATGCAAGATGTGGGTTAAACCCTTGACTTTAAGGTGCTTGTGTTCCGGCTTCAAGTTTCCACCCACACAAAGTGCCTCATATGCTTGATTCATCTCTAATGTGCCTAGCTATTGAATGGTGCAATGATAGTAAGTTAGAATGTCATGAATCAATAGTACCTTAGGAGGAATTTGGGAATGGGCTCCCATTGGACCTATCTCCTCTATAATCACTAGATGAAGTTTGAATTTTGGCAGTTTGTAGATGACATTCCTTGATAAAATCTTAGATCCCTTCTTGATCTTAGTGCTAGATGAAGATGCCATAATGCTTGGAGGATTGATGAAACTTTTCAACAACTAAAGCTTTCAAAAAAAAAATTTCTATGAAATTGCTAAAATCTCTTAATCACTCTGCAAACTGTAAAACTTGGTAAACAACAACCCTTCAATTTCACCATTTATGAAAAATTTCACCATAAATTTTTCATTAAATGCTCTGTACATAGTATCTTTCATATCTTGGGTAGTTATCCCAGGCTTACTCAAAATCTTGACGAAAACTAACTTTGCATCTTTTGAAACCATACAACTAGACTTAAATCGATTAAGTCTGATTAACTTAGTTGTAAGTGAGATCCTGACTTGGTTAGAACCATAATGTGTCCCAGTGCATCAATATGCAAATTGGGACTTGCTAAAATATCTATAACTGATGTATGATGTTTTGTATGCATAGTTCCAGTTATCTCCTTGCATATTTATTTGGAGATGGTAGATACACCCAATTCACTGTTTTGGGTGCCATTTGATCTTTCATTGTTATGGTTTGAATTATCAGGAGACTTCCTTACCCACTGCTAACTAATCTGAGTTTTGATTGAAAAAAATTTTACTTTGGCTTTCTCAAAACTAGTATCCACTTTTTCTCTATTCATACAATTCTTGCTTGGATGACCGAGTTGTTTACACACATAACATCTCTTAGTAGGATTATTTTTTCTGAGATGAGTGTTTTCACAATTTGCACCAATGTTCCCATACTCACCATAATGACAATATCTTCTCCATGTGTTGTAATCCCAATCAAAAAATTCTTTAGCTAATTTGTCAGCAGGGTTCCATTTCTTAGTTCTGCACTAGGAAGACTTATGACCTTGTTTGTTACAATTGAAACATTTTCCTTCAAACTTAGGTTTCTCAGTGCATTCACTTGCCCTATATCCATGTTAGTTTTAGCTATAGAACTTACTAGTAAAATTTTACTTTCCATTGCTCCAACACTTATTTGATGTATGCCCTAACTTTCCACAATGATTATATGCATGTTTCTTGTTCTTTTGAGCTCCTTGTTGTGAGGATTCACCTTATTCAGTATAAACTAATCCACTCTATCCGTGATGCCTGAATTGAGTTTTGTTTGTCAACTGATCCATGCTTACTTGTGAATTCATCATACTCTCATTGGTTTGTTTTTTAGTATTGAGATCATTTTACAGTCTTTCATTTTCAGTCCTCAGATTGATAACTTCTTGATTTGAACTATTGAGTTGATTTATCATATATGCATGCTAAAGTGACAAATGATGGATTTCATTTTCTTTTTCCTCTAATCTTGTACTTAGAAATCTCTTATCTTCTTGTGCCATTTATTTGTCATTTTTTTCTTGGTTCTTTGTTCCATGACTTCACATATTCTGACTGAATGAATTTATTGTTCTCTTCAACTTTTTGACTTCTTCATGTAAATTGAGATTCTTTTCAAGTAGATCTTCATGTTAATATGAATTTAGAATAACTGAGAGGAAGGGTGAATCAGTTATCCTCAGGTCTAGATGTGTACATATAAAACTTTAAATCAACTTCAACAACTCAGATCTGCTTGGCAGTAATAAACAATAAAAGTGTGCAGTTTACTGTACTAATGAAATAAGCTTGCAAAAAATTAATAGTAAAACACAACAATAACATTCACATATTTTGACACCATGATTTAACATGGAAACCCAATATGGGAAAAACCACCAGTAACATGCTACCAAAATTTTACTCTTCTGAAGTAATGTCGTGTGAGGAGCCAACCCTGTTAAAGGTTACAAAACACACTGTCAAATGTGACCTGGTTAAAGGATTTAATCACCTTGTTAGGAGTGGCCTTGTTAGAGGACTTAGAACATTCCAATCTGAATGTTACCTTGTTCAAAGGATTTATACAATGACTATTAGGTCAACCTGGTTAAAGGATTTGAACTGATACAATGGCTAGAAAGTAATCAGTAGGTGTGATTTGATTCATACAACTTACTTTGCAAATCCAGATCCAGTTTCAACTCTAATGCTAATTCACTGAGTGGCCTCCATTCTCATCTCAAACTTTATATCTACTTGGAAATCTGTCAGGCAATCTTTCTCTACTTCTCTGCTCAGCCTTCTCTACTAGGTCTTGCTAGTCAGTCAATTAACCATGCAACACTTTGCATTCAACTTCTCCTTGCACTTGGATACAATATCAATAACCACAGTAGGTTATATTATACCTCTTTATCTAGGTCAAATAAATCTTTTCCACTTAATCAAGATTGTAGATCTTAGGTTAGGTCAGACCCAATGGATCTTTCCATCTTTATATTTAATTTACTTCTCAAATACAATCATTAATTAACCATTGAATCCATGCGCTAATAACGGTTTCCTGTGCATTAAATGAATATGGACCAATCTTAATTAATAATGCATATCCCAATAAAATCAAGTATGTTGGCCATAGATCTCAAATCTCATCAATAAACAAAATACTGATGCTCGGCATTTCACTGTCTCCCTTGGCATTTCACCGGTGCTCGGCATCATCTTTCACTTTGCTCGACATCGACTTTGCTTTTCTCGGCATTGACCTTCCAGTGAACTGTCAGTGCTAGATAAACAATGTATCACTTTGCCAAAGTGAAAAATGATCAAGCACCCTAGTTTATACTCATAACTCAACCATTTCCTTGGTCTTCTCCTTATCCCATTCTTTTCAAATATTCATCAATCAATGGATAAGGTGCTCAAACATACAACAATAGTCTCACCAGTTAAGGTTTGACATCAATGAAAAAATAACAATTGTCTACATCATAGCAATCTTTCCAACACTTCAATGGATGCATCAACTTCTTCAGAACTTCTTTCTTTGCATAAATATTGAATTATTTCTTCTATGTAACCTTTGTCATTCATTTTCACTACTAATTCCTTTCTTCTTTTCAGGGAATGAGAGAGTTACTCCTCAAGTTTTCTGATTTGATCCATGGCCACTTGTAGATCTATCTTTTCATTTTCAATGGCTTTCTCTAGTCTATATGTATCCATTGCCTCTGATCTTTTCTCAAGTTGTTAAACTTCTAATAAGAGAACCTACTCTCTAATACCAATTGTTGGAAATATATTGTAGGCTAGGTGACTAAGAGGGGGGGGTGAATCAGGAACCAATAAAACTTATTCACTTTTATCCTTTATTAGATTGACTAATCTATGCATGGAACAGAAAATTAATAAACATTCATAAGACTTGGCACAATATTTGGTTACCCAACAACCTTCCAAATAGAAAGTAAAATTGGGGTGGGGATGATACCCACAAGATTTATAACTGCAGTAATAAAGTTGGCCGGTTAAGGCTTACAATTGACCACTTCTTATGGTCTACCTTGTTAGGAGAAATAAGGATTGTTAGGTCCACCTTGTGAAAGGATTTATATAATACAGTTAAGTATGCACTTTGTTAGGAGATTTGTGAAGGACTGTTAAGTCCACCCTGTTAAAAGAATTCGACTGATACACATGTTAGGATGAACCAGTGTATGATCTTCTATGCAACTCTGATTTTCTGAATAAGATCCTTTAAAGTAATACTGATCACCTAAATGTGATAGATGAGCATCTGTTGTTCCTTTATACTATTGTATCCTTCTAATCAATCTGTCACTTCATTTTTTCATCCATACATATATTCAATGACTTGTCATGATTATTCATTATTTGGATGAACAAAGTGTCTTACATATATGCTTATCCAAATCAATTACCTCTCCAAGTTGGCTACTATCATATTAAATAGTATCAAACAATATGTACTAAGTGTGTATGTTATTTTGTGGTTCATGCAGCTGCAGCACAACACTTCAATAAGTCATTGTATTAGTGAAAACAAGGGTTAGTAAGCATATCAATCACTAAAATTGACCTATTTCTTCCTATCTAGGAGGAGTATGAAAAATGCTATAATTTCCCTCAGATTATGCATTTGTTAATGACATATACAACCTAGAATGAAAGATTCAAATGAAACTAATCTAAATGCTCAAGAAATATGCATTTTAAGCTCTAAAATGAAGATTATAACAATGTATGATAATAAAGCTAAATAATGCAATATGGGTATCTAATATTATGAACAACATAACGATGCTTTCAACAATAAAAAAATAGGGGCCCATTGAGCTTAAAACTCATTCTATTTATAGAAGAAATTAGGAGTGAGAGGAGAGACAAGACCTTTAAATGCATGTGTAAGAGCTTTAATGAGGGATATCATTTATGAGATATGGTGAGGGTATAAGCATTAATGATGCATTTGTGATAGAATTAATGAAGCATGTGAGGGTGTAAGTCCAAGCTTGAGAAAGTGGACTTTGAGGGAAGGGGAGCTTGAGAATGTGGACATTTTGGAATGAGTTGAATTCCTAATCAAAAGTTTAGGAATGTGACATAATTAGGAAGTGGGTTAAGATGTGATTAAGATTAGAATTAGACTTAGCATGGGTGAAGGGGTTGGGATTAGTTAGAACCCAGGGTTAAGGTGGTTGAGATAGGTTAGGTTAGGGGTTAAAGGGAATATTAATGAAATGAATTATATAATTAATATATTCATTCAATAATAGGGGAAACTAATTATTTAAGATTTTGTTTTCTTATGATAATTAATTAGGACTATAGCTAATTAATTATATTAATTAGGCTAGGGGATTGGCTTTTTGCAAGTTATGAGGAGTAATTAGGATTTTATTTAATTTATTTTAATTAATTACCTTAGCCATGTTTTGATAGAATTAAATTGATTTGATTGGATTGGCTAAGGCAATTAATGTAATTTAGTGATTAAATCACTTAGGAGATTAAATTTGATTTAAATGAATTATGCCAATAAATTAAAGATTTATCTTGACATAATTGGGGGTATGATCACACTTAGGGAAAATAGGTTCTATGGTCAGAGCAGACCAAATAAGGGTTGTTACATATGCCCCTCTTTGAATTGATGTGCGAGAAGCGCATTGATTCAAAGAAAGTTTTTGATGTTGACTTCATAAAGTTTGAGAATTTTGCTCATGATCGAATGAAATGCTTGATGAGATCAGTCTCACACTTGATTGAACTAAAACAATAGAATTGACTTTGAACTTGATCAAACAAAAGTCAATAAGCAAAGATCTTATAGATACCAATTCTAAACTTGGTTGTCATCCAAAAATTGGTAATACCGACTTTGAACTTGATCAAATGAAGGTCAATATAAATTTTCCAGGAGCTTTTAATAAGAGTCTAAGAAAAAGTAGACGTAGGATATCCCGCTTGTGAGAACCAAAGCCTTCAATCCAACAATCCCAACTTAGTCAAGGAATTGTCATGCCTTTAGTTTCTTTTATAACAAAGTCATTTTAATGTTGTTTTGAACAATAATTTGATTGATTTAGTATGATCATGCCCCCTCGAGAATTAAATTGAAGGAAAAAGAATAAAATCCCTCTATTGAAATGATGTATCACTTGCATGGGTTGGTTAAATCAAGAAAGAATTAATTAGAAGAAGTGAAGGAACAAAGATGTGTTAAGAGAAAGGATACTTGTACCAACTTAATCACATTAAAATGTGAGTTTTGAGTCAGGTAAAATGATGTATGACCGAGATTTTTGATGAATAATGTGCAATGTGATGATATAGAACCCAGAAAGCTGATTGTGTAAAGCTTGGGAATTATTTTTAGAACATATGGAGCAAATCTGCATTTTCAGGAGTTGTCGTAAACATTTTACGACACTGCGTAGAATAATGTTGGTTAATTGGATTTTGTCCTTGATTGATTAGAAAGAGAAAAAAATGAGTTTCAATTGTCTGGGAGGAGTTCTAGAGCTCCTAAATAGATCAAAAAGGAAAATATATAGGCCCAAATTCACTTTTTACTCACTCATTTTCACTTTTCACTATAGTAATTCAGAGAGCTCTAGAGAGAAGATGGTGGTCCCTATAGAGAAGTATCATTTTGAACTTGGCCTTTGAAAATAGCATCCAGCTGACTACCAACCTCTGGTAAGTACCTAAAAACCTACCTTCTAAAATTTCCAATTTTCATTTTTATGCATGTTAGCTCAAGTTATAGCCATTTTAGTTCTGGGTCATTTCCTGCATTTGGCGTCGCATCCTATAAATCCTGCGTCACTTTTGGTTTTGCCCCAAAATCCTGTGTCGCATCCTTTAATTTCAGGATCGCACCCTGTTTTCCATTTTGGGTCACATGCTGTAAGTTTTTTCATGTTTTTGAAAATTTCACACCCTATAAAAACATGGTCACACGCGACATCCCGTGTCGCATCCTGCAAAAACAAGGTCACATCTTGGACACCCCATTGCATCCCAGAAATTGGGGATCACATCCTACAAATAGGATTGCACCTCGTAAAAATAGAATAATTTTTAGTTTTTAACTTAGTTAAATTCCCAGTTGGACTGTTTTACTTCTACTAACAATAAAAACACCTAGCTGATAGGTATTCTACTTAGCTAGCTGAGATAGACCACTGATTTTGAACTTGTCTTTAATTACTATTTGTTTGGATAGGTTCCTTTTGAGGTAGTGTCATTCCGAGGACCATATTATGGTTGTGTCCTTGCTTTGTCGAGGGATTTGACTAATGATGAGGTAGAATTAGTCACCCGTGTGGGTTTAGTGTCACTGAGGGATTTACCCAATATCAGGGTAAATCAAGGGTTGTTGACTACTCTGGCTGAGAGGTGGCACTCAGAGCACAACACCTTCCATCTACCTATGGGTGAGATGACCGTCACACTGGAGGACATGTGGAGGATATTGAGAGTTCCTGTGATGGGACAAGAGGTGCATTTTGATTCAACCTCGGCTTCATCGATCACGACAGCACAATGATTCTTTGGCAATGATATGATTACGCACTGGTATCTGACATGGAACTACATGTTTGACCATTATGGGCACCTTCCAATATACCTGGCTGGATTGATCAGAGGCATACTTATGCCTCATAGTAGACAACATGGATTCATGGTTGGCTGGGTCGACATGCTCAAGCAAATGATTGTGTCAAGGTGCAGATTTTCATTGGGTAGTTTCATCCTTGCACACATGTGCAGAGATTTGTATGAGATAGTATATCATTATTCATGGAGCATGACAGTTGG
>MU224860.1:677048-725492 GCA_018584345.1 Thuja plicata
CTAGATGGATATAGTAGCCCTATCTAGGCAAGGTGGAGTATTGGCACCATCTGTTCGATGATATCACTATAGTAGTGTGGCATCCTTACCTAGATTGTGAGGCATGAGGATTAGATAGGCGGAAGATGCCTTATTATTTTCAGAGCAGGTACCTAATCAGATGGACTAGATACATCATTGAGAGATTCATAGTGACCCGTGTATTGAGGTAGTAGGACTGGTTGCAGGGAAGGTGCCAGGATACATCATTATATGCACAAATTTATGATGAGACACCACAGTGGGGATGATAGTTGGGTTATGAGACTGCACAGAGAGCCATGGTAGCCATACCTTAGGAGTTGTGGCTTGATGTGGTTGATGCTGGATGTTCAAATGGACTTCATGCTTAGATGCTTCAATATCCATTTCCATAGTTTACAGTGCCTGATGAGGCCATTCCACAGATTGAGGATCCCTTGGATTATGATCCTGCTAAGGACCATCCTATCAGAGGTCGAGGAGGATCTCAGAGAGACAAAGGAGCTATGGGGAGGGATGGAGGCTGAGATGGAGGTAGACATGGGAGATATTCTAGGTTCCCTCGTCCTGATAGGGGATAGGGTCCAGATGAATAGGACAATGTTGATGACATGGGTGGAGGTGTGATGGGTGGTGGAGAGAGTGCCAGTGGAAGTGGGAGTGGTAGGCGGACTCCGCTGAGATTCGCTGCTCCTCAAAGGGATTCGAGTCCTTTGTTGACTAGAGAGTAGCAAAGGTAGAGGTAGCAGCAGTAGGATAGGCCACAGGATAGGCATTTAGGGTAGGATGTATGTAGGGGTCCAAGCCATGATGGTGATGCACTGTCTTAGTGTGAGATTGAGCATGATTAGCTTAGAGGGAGGATCATGACTTTAGAGGCCTTGCTTGTATATAGAGATACACAGCTTGAGTGGCTTAGGGTAGAGAGGGAAAAGAAGGGTGACATCCTTAGGGCAGAGAGATACATGCAGGCTCTGATAGCTACCCACCAGGGATAGAGGAAAGCTTACTATTTTTATTTATATCATGTTGCAGTTCCAGAGGGTCAGAGAGCACTTTCCTTTTCATGCTTGGCTCAGCAGTCTGAGGGGGCCGTGCCACCACTAGCTCCATTTGTTCCACCTCCTCCTCCTCCTCTAAGGCAAGGAGAGGGTGAGAGTCAGTCCCAATACTATATTTGGTCATATGTTTCTGAGATCATATTATATATCTGGATCTTTCTAAGATCATTATTTTGTACGATGACTTGTATACATGTATATCTAATTCATATTATTACTCGAATACCCTTTTTTTAGATAGTTCCATATTTTTGATCTATTCCATATCTAATATATCAGAGATAGCTATTCCTAATCTTGATATGTTCCTGGATTCTCATGCTTCGATAGATGTTTAGATTTTGATGCCCATGTGACTATGTTTATCTTGGTCGCTTTAGAGTAGATATATGATGACATCATTTATACTCATTTGATTTATTACTGATATAAATGTGTTTCAAATGATAATAAGTGGATATGAAAATGAATATTTTTGAGTTTTTTCTTTATGCAAATAAATGTATGGATGCACTTAGGATGTAAAATTAAATGCAATGCTTGAATGCTTTGTTTTTGTCTTTTTGCTCCTTCTCATTTATGAATGCAAAATGTATGTCATGGATATGCAATGACATTAATATCACTAATATTGATGTATGTAATTAAATTGGATTTCAAATGAATCAAGAATTTATCTTAAGCTCAAGTCCCTTTTTATGTTGTTCTTTCTAAAATAAATCATGTAATCTCTAAATGCATCTATATGCAGAATCTTAGGACTGTCACTGATTTGTATATATTGTATCATTTTATCAGCATTGGGCATTTGTTGTAACGGACATCACCTAATAGTACAACTGTCACTAATACACACTGATATCATGAAAGTATGAATACTATGTGTATTGGATGCAATGTCAGAAATAAATGTAGGCGTCAAGGCATAGAAGCCAGGATGACAAGCTAGTTATCTCCTTTTAATGTTTAGAATCAATTTATGTTCAAGTGTAATGTAAGATATGTGACCCGTAATGACCTTGAAAATTCATATCCTTGGGTACATCATGTAGCACACACCTTAGTGAGAATCTGATTTAGAAAATAGACAAGGAAATTGTTTCAACCTCACCGTAGGTCACACATAATAGAGATCGAAATATATGCGGCTATCCACTCATTGTGGTAGCTCTTACCATAAACATCCAAGTTAGGTGAAAATAATAAGATTATTTGGAACAGTCACCATATGTAGAAAACCAAGAAGATATTATGCCCCTATCCTTGTGACTCTTTGTCTTTGAATAGACGTCATGGAGTAACTCGGAAGACAAAAAAATCACCAATTGAGACACAATTAAAGAAAATTTATAATTTCTTAGATGCCCCCACTATGAAACATCATGGGAACATAAAATAATTATAACCAAACCAAGATCAAACTATGTGCTTAAGTAGTATTGAGAAATACTATTGATTCATTTTTCAAGCGCAATAGAGATTCATCAATCAAATTTTGGAATTTAAGAAATATGATTTCCTATCTAAGTGTATGAGTCACAAAATAGCACAGGTGAAAGTGTGAAGGTTTAGTGTCATTAGTGTTTTGATAGATAGAGCATAGAGTTGGAGTGATGCCTATTTGCCAGGTTTTCACCACTCAGAATTTTTTTTTTATTTTTTCTACCAAGATGCCTATTTGCCAAGTTTTAAGCATGGCACTTTTTCTCTTTTTCAATTTTTTTGTTGTTTTTCCTTCTTTTTTTAATTTTTATTTTGTAGTATCAAGGCACCTGTTTGCTAGATTTTCACCAGGGATACCTTTGTTCAGGACTTTTTCCACTTTTTTGAATTTCTTCAGGATCAATTTTCTAATTTTTTTGGTATTTTCTAAGATTTTCACTACATAGGCTCTGCTAGCCAGACATCAAGCATATAACCACTTCAAATTTAGATTATTAATGGGATCTAGAAGAACATCTCCCTGAGGTGTAGCTATCTAATAAGCTCTAGTCCTAAAAATTTTAGTAATTACATAAGGTCCTAGCCAGTTGGGTTCAAACTTTTCTTTCGGTTCTTTGTTAGGTTGGTTCTTAGGATTCTCTTTCAGGACAAGATCCCCCACTTGAAAGTGTCATGGTTTGACCTTTTAATTGTACCCTTTTGACATGCATTTTTGGTACACTTTCAGATGTTTGAATGCTTGTTGCCTGCGCTCATCAAGTAAGTCTAAAGAATTTACCTGATCAATGTGGTATTGTCTGTTAGTATAAAGACCTTGTAAAGATACCCACAAAGATGGGATTTCAACCTTAATAGGTAATACTACCTCAGTGCCATAGACTAGGGAAAATGGCATGGCTCTAGTTGGTGTTCTGATGCTTGTTTTGTAGGCCCAAAGTGCTAGATTTAATTGTAAATGCCAGTCCCTGCAAGACTTACTCAGAGTTGTGTGTAGGATTTAAGAATGTTCTTATTAGATGACTCAGCCTGTCCATTACCTTGGGGATAATAGATTAAGGAACAATGTTGAGTAATCTGAAACTGTGTGGAAAGTTCTTTGATATCTTGGTTTTAAATTGGCCCCCATTGTCTATTACAATTGAAGAGGGTATCCCATATCTACAAATAATGTAGTTCAAGATAAACATAGCCACCTATTTTCTAGTGGCCTTGATCAGTGGCACAACTTCAACCCACTTTGTGAAATAATCAGTGGCCGTAATGATGTATTTGTGTCCATTTGAAGAATTAGGATATATTTGTCCAACCAAATCAAAGGCCCATTGCTGAGATCACCAATGTGTTTTGAATGGTATGTATTCTCTAGCAGGAGCATGGATGAGATTTCCATGTGTTTGGCATTTATGACATGTCTTTGAAAATTGAATAGCATCTTTTTCCATGGTGGGCCAATAATAGCCTACTCTTAGTAGTTTCTTAGCTAGTGAAAAGCCATTTGAGTGTGATCCACATATACCTTCTTGGACTTCTTTTAATGCATGATCTGACTCTTTGTGCTCTAAACACCTAAGAAGTGTACCATTGAGACCTCATCTATATAAGTTATTAGTAATGAGGATATAACACGATGATTTCCTAATTAAGGCTCATTTTTCATTTCTGGATAGGTCATTGGGTATAGTTTGGTGATTTAGGTAAGCAATGATTTTAGTATATCGAGATGGGTTTTGGATGTTCAAAGCACAAATTACTTGGTATTCAGGTGTATCAAAGGTTGGGTAGGATAATTCTTCCACCAAGAAGTCATAGTGGAATTTATGTTCCTCTAGTTGTAACATGGATGTCAATACAACCATAGCATTTGTAGCTTTATTCTATGTTCTTGGTATTTGCTGAAATGTGACGAAGACAAAGTACTTCTTTAGGTCATCAACTAGTTTTTTGTAGGGCATCAAATTCTCATCTTTGGTCTAATAATCTCCAATTGCTTGATTGATAATGAGTTGGAAGTCACCATATACATGTAACTCTACAATATTCCATTCCATAGAAAGTTTAAGACCATATACCAATGCTTCATATTTAGAAATATTATTTGTGTATGGAAACATACATTTGTAGGACTTGGGTATTTTGTAGCCTTGAGGAGTTATGAATAGAACCCCTTCTCCAGAGCCTTTTTGCATGAAAGAACCATCAAAGTACATCTTCCATGGATACTGAATTAGATGCATAATTTTTTCATTAGGGAACTCAATTCTCAAAGGTTCATCATCTTGGAGCGGTGAATCAGATAATTGATCTGCTAGAACTTCTCCTTTAATAGCTCTTCTATCTATGTACTCAGTGTTAAATTCAATCAAAATCATGAACCACTTTGCTAGTCGTCCTATTAATGTTGTCTTGCTTAAGAGGTATTTCAAAGGATCTAACTTTGCAATGAGTTTTACTATATGTGATAGCATGTAATGTCTCAATTTCTATGATACGAAGACAACTTCTAGGAAAGAATTTTCAATTATTCTATAATTGAGCTCATGAGATACTAGTGTTCTGTTGATATAGTAGATTACTCTTTCCTTTTTAGTTTCATCCTCTTGCACCAGCAATACTCCCAGGGATGTAGCTGTAGCTAAAATATATAGGAGTAATGGCTTTCCATGAATGGGTGCCATGAGAATAGGAGTATCTAGGCACTCTTTTAATTATTTGAAGTTAGTTTCACAATGTTCATCCCATTTGAAGGTGAAACCTTTATGTATCAATTTAGTAAAGGGTTGTGCTTTGTCTACAAGTTGTGACATGAATCTCCTGATTGACTAGAGTCTCCCTTGTAATGTCCTCATTTGACTAATGTTGCGTGGAGGGGTCATTTATAGTATAACTTTGAATTTTTTGGGGTCTACCTCAATTCCTTTTGTTGATACAATAAACCCTAGAAACTTCCTTGATTGAACCCCAAAGGCACATTTCTTTGGATTGAGTCTGAGTTGAAATTGCTCCATGTGATATAATATCTTTTGCAAGTCTTCAATATGAGTATTCCTTTCTTTTGATTTAGCTAGGGTATCATCCAAGTAATCCTCCATGTTTTTATGCATCATATCATGGAATATAGTAGTCATAGCTCTTTGGTATGTAGAACCTACATTCTTTAACCCAAATGGCATAATGTTCTAGGAAAAGGTTCCCCATGCGCATGTGAATGCAGTCTTATCTTGATCCTCAGGAGCAATTTTAATCTGGTTATAGCCTGAGAAACCATCCATTAATGAGTACATTTAATAGTCCATTGTTAGATCTATGATCATATCAATGTTTGGTAGTGGAAAATCATCTTTAGGACATGCTTTTTTTAAGTCTCTAAAGTCATTACAGATCCTGATAGATTTATCTATTTTAGATACTGGTACCAAATTAGAAATCCATCCTGTGTAAGCGATGACTCTAATGAATCCAACTTTTAGTATTTTTTCTAGATCTACTTTTACCAGTAATGCAAGATGAGGATGCATCTTTCTTAGTTTTTGTTTCACTGGTTTGATCCCAGGAGCTATAGATAAATGGTGAATTATTAATTTAGGATCTAGTCCAGGCATATCTATGTAAGACCATGCAAAGTTGATGTTTTTCTCTTTTAGGAACACAGTGAATTGTATCTTCTCCTTGTCTGACAAAGATTGTGCTAGGTGAATAATTTGAGGAACTTCAATTGTGCCCAAGTTAAATGGTTGTGTTGGTTCTATCAAAACTAAAGATCTTTCTTGAAATTTCTCAAGGAGGATATCAAGAATCTCATCCTTTGGTGCCTCTAGGATGTTTTCACCATTAGATACATCTTTTGTTTTTACCTTTGCAGAATCTGACACTGCTACAACATGGTTTTCACCATCAATTATTTTCTTCTTTTTATTTTTCAATTTGTGACTAAGAAACTTCATATCCTCCTATGACATGTTCACACTCCTTGCATTGATGGAAGAAGGATAAGGTTCACAAAAATTTAGGTAGCAAGCCAAAGCATAGTTATTGGGGAAGTTCATGATAGGATTAGGATCTAAATTTGTCTAATCAATTAAGTCAGGGTTTATCAAGGATAATGAATAAAATTTTAGTAAGGATAGCATCACATCAGCATCAAAACTATTAACCAACAAGACATGTTCTATCAAGTTTACTTCTATAGTGTTTAAATAATCAAGAGTTAAACCGTCATTATTACGGTCATTGTTAGTAATATGTGGACCTAACTCTAGTGACTCATCAGTTGAGATTTCTTCTTTTTCTCTTAGTAAAATGGAACTCATTTCTTGTAGTCTCATAATATCCTCTAGACCTAGTAAAACACCAGTTTCTTCATCAATAATTCTAGGTAATGGTATCTCATCTGATTCTGGAACAACAACAATGTCAGGGGATGTGTTAGAACTCTCTCCTCTTTGAAATATCGGTGCCAACTTATGAATCAAATATAATTCAATGTCCATGGTAGCATCAAATAGGACATCCCATTCATAATCATGTGAGTCTATTATTTCATCATTTGATCTGTTTAGAAACTTAGCAATAGTTACCTAATGTACTCTATTAGCCACTTGTAGATCGAAGTGTGGTAAATCTAGGACGTGTGAAATTGTGACCACCTGCCCCTAGTTAGGATGTGAATCCTTTTGTTGGGGTATGTCTTCAATAGTTGTTTCTATCAATGTCATTTCTGGAGTGTCTCCTGTTGTTTCCTCTATTTCTTGAATAGTAGCTTGTGTCAACAAAGGAACATGAGTGTCTAGTGGTGTCTCAAATCTAGGTACATATCTTTCTCCTTAATATTTGGGATACTCTATACCAATATGCAATAATCTCTCATAGTTCCATTGTTCTACTTCTATTTCTTCTTCTTCATCACTTCTTTCATCAAAGATTGGACCATCTCTTGAAGTAGGGTTTTCAGGTTTATTATTGAAACCTAGTCCTATCTTATCTTTTGTATTTTTGAATTCCATGTGTATAGGTTCAATAAGTCCCTTTCCTTTTTCTCCTAAGGGTGCTTCCCCTTTATATCCCATTTGTTTGAGAAGATCATATCCTTTACCATACTTTTCTGGGGATATTTCCACATGTTTTACCTTATTCTCTTTTGGTTCTCCCTAGTAAAGCCAAGCCAAGACTATCATTTCTTCTTTGTCATCCTCTTGGGAGATAGATGATTTAACCGTACCAGTTTATTTATGGATTTATGGCTTTTTAGATGTAGTGGGTGTGAAAGATGGCAAATGTTTTCTATAAGATCTTGGAGATATTGGCAGTTCTTTCAATGATGGGATCATGTCCAGCTTGTATTCTCCCATACTAGTTTCTTTAAGTTTTAAGGTCTTTCCAAAGCTCTTCATAACCATGTCTTTAGTAGTTTCAGGCACAATTTCTTTTGAAACTTATTTTTTATGAGGGACCATACTATCTTCTTTAACATTGTTGCAAGTATAACTGGCATCTGTAGGAATTGTCACTTCCACCCCATTATGTGGGAATTTGATACACTGGTGGTAAGTATATGGTACTACTTTCATTTCATGGATCTAAGGTCTCCCTAATAGTATGTTGTAAGCCAAGGGTAAATCTAGAACTTGACATATCACATTTCTTTCAACTGGTCCTATTCTGATTGGTAGACTAATGAGACCTTTAGAGGATCTTTCTTCTTCATCGTAAGCTTTGATAGTAATTTTACTTCTTGAATCAATGGTTTGTTCTGAGAGACCCAACTTCCTGAATAAATTCAGAGTACAAATGTTCAACCTTGCGCCTCCATCTATAAATACATGTCTAACATGGGATTTCTGAATTAGGACTTCAATATGAAGGGGTTGATTATATGGATGTGTCAATGATTTACATCTTCTTCTGAAAAAGAGAGGTAACTATGCAAGTGCCCACTATCCCAAATGTGACACTTTGGATGTGAGCTTTTACAAAACTAGATGTGACCCTAAGTATCCTGGATGCAACCTTTCTCCCTACAAATGATACAGGATTGACCATATGCAAGCTTGCACACTGCATGCAAATTTGCACGACTAGATGCAAGCCAGGATAGACTAAAAATGACTTCCTATTGTTCTGTCAATTTGGTGTCTAATTTGTCTTGAAGTTTGTGCAAATTTGTTTGATAGTAGGTTGTTTTTGCATCTTTCCAGTGAGTGAAAAATATAGTATGTAGCCAAAGGATTGAATTTTGTTTCTTGTTTGAATGATTTATCTTGTTAATGATATTTTAAGCACATCAAACATTTTTGCATTATTAGGGGTGAACAAAACACATCCTTACACCCTATTTTCTAAGCAGAGGATGAAAATCCTTGCTTCTAGACTTAGGTACATGCTCAAATGCTAATCAGAATATGGCCATCACCAAGCACACAATGGCTCTAGTCATGATGCCATATTAGCTGACTCCAAACACAAGTGATAACATGAAATGATGAGTATATTGGGATAATTAATTTTTGTCATGCATAAGGATTATCACCCTTACAGGGATGAATCAGTTAGTTTGAATAAAAAGTTTGTTGTTTATGATGGGGCAATCCGATCGAAACCATCTCCCATAGAATTACACAAGGAAAAATTGAGGCGTATATCCCTATGAGTACTCAAATAGGTGTAGTCTCACAAGAAAGATTCAAGCAGCTCTGCTCTACACATACCCAAGCATGTTCAAGGAATGATGTCAAAATTCAAAGAACAAAACTAATTCTTTCTTTCAAGTTTTTGGCCTACAAGGAAGAAATTATTTATAGTGAGTTGGAAGGGTTGACGTAAAACCTGTCCTCACTTGAGTCATTCCTGGGATATTTTTCCCTCAACCGGAAGGCCCTCTAATGTTGAATAAACATACAAAGGATTGGCGAGCTTAGGATTTCAATATTTCTAATTCTTCAAAAGAAGAAGAGCATACTTTCCTAGTCCATGCCATTTTCTCCCAAAATTATTTCAATTACTTATTCATTCCATCAAACCACTTCACTCACAATGCAATTCCCCATATCAAGTTTTTGATTCCCCCACTTGGAAGGAAGAGAAAATCCTCTAGTGAGACTGAAAGGTAAGATTAAGCTTGATTTAAATAGGCCTAAGTTAATCAAAACACAAGTACTTTGAAAGCAAAGTTTGTTTGTTCAATTTCCCCAAATTTAGGTGATTTGCTTGTTCAATTTCTATCCAAATTTAGACAATGAGTTGTTCTTTTTCCCACAATATTTAGTGCTTTGTTTTGTTCAATTA
Source organism: Thuja plicata (assembly GCA_018584345.1). Lineage (NCBI taxonomy): Eukaryota > Viridiplantae > Streptophyta > Pinopsida > Cupressales > Cupressaceae > Thuja > Thuja plicata. Next base: position 686,852 of record MU224860.1, read on the forward strand.
CTTGTCCGAAGGGAAATTTAAACTGTGTTTTGTTCAATTAATCCCACAAAGTTTAAATGATTTTCTTGTTCAATTACTTTTCCAAAAATGAATTAAACAATGAATTTGTTTTCCTTTTTCATTTACTCCAGATTCCTCTCAAATTTTAAACCAACTTTTGAGTTTTTTATTTTCCTTGAAGGAAAAGAGTATAATCCTCTTGTTGATTTATTAAGTGATTAGAAAATGTCTTTATTTTGAAAGCATAACAAAATAGAAGTCAAGATGGGGGATTGGCCACCTACAAACCACAAGTTAAAGGTTCCTTTCCAACTTCTTTAGCAAAAGAGTATCCGACAGTGTCCTACAAATAAGAATTATGTTGTTTAAAGGACAAAGACAGAAAACATCCAAAGATTAATGGTTAGAATTCTCAAATCACAAATTCAAAAACCAGATGTGATCCTAGATTCCATGATTATGACCCTTGTTCCCAGATGTGATCAAATACACCAAAAATGAAACAATGCATACCAGATGTGAGATTTTACCAAAAATGATGCAGGATCTCCAGGATGTGAAATCTGATATCTGGGGTGTGATCCACGATTCTGCGATGCGATCCTGTATCCTTGATGCGAGCCTTGGTGACCAAAAATGAATCTTCTCCTGAAACTTGGGAAGACAAATTACTAGAAAATGAATTGAAAGTGAGGTAAAATCTGAGATTCTGCCCCACAGTGGGTGCCAGAAATGTGTGTTATTTTGTGGTTCTTATAGCTGCAACAAAACACTTCAATAAAACATTGTATTAGTAAAAAAGAAGGGTTAGTAAGCATATCAATCACTAAAATTGACCTATTGCTTCCTATCTAGGAGGAGTATGAAAAATACTATAGTTTCCCTCTGATTATGCATTTTTCAGTGACATATACAACCTAGAATGAAAGATTCAAATGCAACTAATCTACATGCTCAAGAAATATGCATTTTAAGCTCTAAAAATGAAGATTATAACAATGCATGATAATAAATCTAAATAATGCAATATGGGTCTCTAATATTATGAACATCATGTAAAAATGCTTTCAACAATAAAAAATCAGGGGCCCATTGAGCGTAAAACACATTCTATTTATAGAATAAATTAGGAGTGAGAAGAGAGATAAGGACATTAAATGAATGTGTAAGAGCATTAATGAGGGATAGCATTTATGAGGTATGGTGAGGGTATAAGAATTAATGATGAATTTATGAGAGCATTAATGAAGCATGGTGAGGGTGTAAATCCAAGCTTGAGAAAGTGGACTTTGAGGGAAGGGGAGCTTGAGAATGTGGAATTTTTGGAATGAGTTTAATTCCTAATCAAAAGTTTAGGAATGTGAGATCATTGGAATGTGGGTTAAGATGGGATTAAGATTAGAATTAGACTTAGCATGGGTGAAGGGGTTGGGATTAATTAGAACCTAGGGTTAAGGTGGTTGAGATAGGTTTAGGTTAGGGGTTAAATGGATTATTAATGAAATGAATTATATAATTAATATATTCATTCAATTATAGGGGAAATTATTTATTTAATCTTTTATTTGGTTTTGATAATTAATTAGGACTATAGCCAATTAATTAGATTAATTAGGCTAAGGGATTGGCTTTTTGCAAGTGATGAGGTATAATTAGGATTTTATTTAATTCCTTTTAATTAATTACCTTAGCTATGTTTTGATTTGTTTTGATAGAATTGAATTGATTTTATTGGATTGGCTAAGGCAATTAATGTAATTTAGTGATTAAATCACTTAGGAGATTAAATTTTCTTTAAATGAATTATGCCAATAAATTGAAGATTTGTCTTGACATAATTGGGGGTATGATCACACTTAGGGAAAATAGGGTTTATGGTCAGAGCTGACCAAATTATGGTGGTTACACTAAGTCATCCCAATGATGATACTCAGGTCCAGTAATCCACTCAGGTGATATACTTAGGCTCAGGAAACACAATGAACTGGCAACTCTGGCACTCAGTTGACACTAGGTGCTCAGGCCACACTGATCACTCAGAGATGGTATGCAACTCGGGTAACACTGGTGACTCAGGTGATACTCTTTAGAAGTAAATGCTCAGTCGACACTGCAACTTCTTAGCTCAGGTAACACTTCAAGTTGGTGGCTCGGTCAACACTATAACCATATGAATGACTAAGTGTTTCGGCACTAATTGATAATATGTCTTGCCATAAGCTCTACATCTTTATCTGAGGTTCTCTTTGTGGTGGGAACTGATAGAATACAATTAATCATTACAAAACAAACTCCACTTATGCATCCATCTGATCTAAAGTTCCATTTTCATGCAAAAAAGTGTTCACATTGGAATGGCCTAAAATTTGGACCCCGACCTTTACCCCAAAAATTGCCAAGTGCAAATTTGACAAAGTATGGAACCAAAACTTGGGACCCCTAAAATTTTGGACTTTTGGAGGTGGAATACCTCTAGATGAGCAGCGCACAATATATTTACTATTTCATGTACTTCCTCATAGTTTACTTCTTTTCCTTTCACTTTAGCAATGAGTCATTCTTGCTTCTCTCTAAAAATGGTCAATTCAGAAGTGAAGAACTTGATCTCTTATTCATGTTCAAACATCCTTTGCATATCTTCCTTGAAATTGAAAAGTTGGTGTAGGCCCTCTTTTGTGCCAACTCCTACCTCAATACCTTTGAATTGTTGTATCAATTCTTTGGTCAGGCATAGAAATTGCCTATCCTCATCTCGGTATACCTTTAAGTTAATACCTATAAAAAAGTTCTCTATTTATTCCACCCATTCCATAATTTCCTTATCCTTTTGATGCATCGTCTCCAAACATTTCTCATGTACCTTTGTGGATTTTTCTATTCTTTTGGTCTAGGTACTAAAGTTGTCTATCTCTTCACCTTCATATATCTTGACCAAAATCCAAAAGTGTTGCTTCTTGATTATCCTTAGATCCTATATAGTTGATCATGATTGGGCCAATTTAGAGTCTAACCCTCTATCTCCTTTTGTAACATCCACCAAATTATTTGCTTCTTTAATAATAATCCTGAATGGCCAAAATATATCCCTAATAATCTTCTCTCCCCATTGTTAAAATTTTTTCTTCCAATCAGCACTTGCCTGAATGAAAGAATGGATTACACCTGCTGGCAAGTCTGGAGTAACTTTCTTCTCTAGTACGACCTGTAATGAGGCCTCTGGGAAATTTTGGTCAATGGGAACCACCATTTTATGGATGAATTTATTTAGATCCTGATTCTGCTCTATCAGGGACTTGATAGTTTCTTCATCTTTGCTCATGAAACCTAGAGCATGTTTGAGTCCTAATGCTGCCAAAGTCTTGTATGTGGTAAAATTTGCCTTGTTATTCAACCATACACTTCAACATGGTCCTTGTTCATCAGCCACATATAGAAGTGAATATGATTTATTCATCTTGAATGCATGTGTGATTCGACCTATTGCCTTCTATCTAGATGGGGTTTTGAAATATCTCTCAAAATGAGAGTCTCACAACCATAGACCAATCTAAGAATGAAGGATTTGTATCTATCCATGCAATGCAAATGCAAGATTGTTCTAAGAATTGAAAGATGCAAGATTAATCTAAGACATGATTTCAATGCAATTATTCTAATAAATTGAAATTATTCTATTGCAAATGAAAGCTTTTAACTAGAAATGAGATGATAAAATGTAGCAACAACTCAGTATTCTAACAATGCATATTTTCTCTAGGTAGGCTTTTGAATGAGAAATGGGAGTTCTTTTATAGACTCAGAGGTGATCAGAATAGAAAGTCTCCTTTTTGAAATAAAACAGATAGAAAAGTGAGTTTAAAATAGAAAGCTTTCTTTAAAAGGAAACAATAAATTATTTTCTCTTTGCTTTAATTGTTTTCTTTCTCTGATTTTAACTATTTTCTTTCTTTGATTTAACTATTTTCTTTCTCTTTAAAGCAAAGTTAATTCAAAACTTCTATTTCTGAACTGAAGAGAAGTTTTTTGAGAGAATATTTTTTATTAATTAAATAAAGTATGGCCTCATAAATGTTTTTTTCTCAATTATCTGAATAATTAAATTCAATTATTGAAATGAGGATATTTATTTAATAATTAAATATTATTTAATCCATTTTTATGTGTTTTAGCTAAAAGACGTGAATTTAATTTAATTAAAGTGCTAGTACTTTATTAATTAAATTAATTCAATCATAGGGTTTGTTTAGCCAATAGATATTTAGGAATTAAATATAATGTATGATTAATGCAAATTTAGGATTTTTTGTATTTGACACTCAGGTCGAGTAGAGTCAGTCAAAACTTAGAATTGCCTAGTACAATAAGACTTTGATGATTGAGAAGAATGACAAATGCAACAAAATTGGTTAGCGTTGCAAGACACCAATTTTGGGGTGTTACATTTTGCCCCTCTTTGAATTGATGTGCGAGTAGTGCATTGATTCAAAGAATAGTCTAATGCTTGAAGCATAGAAGAATAGATTTGAACATTGGTGATGCAAAGATCGATTGACAAAGATTTTAGAGCCATGTCTAAGAAAGAGCTTGACTCTCTGAAGTCTAGGTTAGTTTGTCAACACATCGGTCAAATAGAGTTTTTGAGGGTCATCTTTAGAATGAAGCTTGATCCCCAGGGATCCAGATTAGAATGCCCTAATACCTAATAGATTAAGATTTTGAGAATCGTCTGCAGAACAAAGATTGATCCTCAGGGATCTGGGTTAGAATGCCCTGATACCTAATAGGTTGATATCTTTCACAAGACTGTCCCCAGAATGAGGCTCAACCTTCAGGAGTCAGGGTTAGGTTTCCCCGATACCTGTCCCAAAAGATAGTTAAATAGAGATTTTTAGGACTATCTCCAGAATGAATCTTAGTCCCCCAATATCTAGGTTAAATTGCCCAAACACTGGTCAAATTGATATATTCCAAAATACTGTCCCCGAAATGAGGCTTAACCTTCAGGAGTCAAGGTTAGATTGCCTCGATACCTATCCACAAAAAGATAGTCAAATAGAGATTTTGGGACTATCTCCAGAATGAAGCTTAGTCCCCCAATATCTAGGTTAGACTACCCAGACACTAGTCAGATTGATATCTTTCACAAGACTATCCCTAGAATGAGGCTCAACCTTCAGGAGTTAGGGTTAGATTTCCCTGATACCTGTCCCAAAAGATAGTTGATAAGGATCTTTAGGACTATCTTTAGAATGAATCTTAGTCCTCCAATATCTAGGTTAGATTGCCCAGACACTGGTTAGATCAAGTTTTTGAGAATCATCTCCAGAAAAAAGCTTGATCCTCAATAATCTGAGTTAGATTGCTCATATACTTAATAGATTGAGATTTCGAGAATCATCTCTAGAACGAAGCTTGATCCTCAGGGATCCGGGTTAGATCACCGTGATACCTAATAGATGACAAGATATAAGGAACAAAGATGCCCTTATTGATTGTGGAGTATCCAACTTTAACTGAGGTACAAAAAACTGAATATGCCCCAAGTGATGAGATGCCCCTAGCAATGAGGATTAGATCAGATTGATTGGAATAGATTCAACGATGTAATCATCATGCCCCCTTCGGGAGCGAAATGGAAAGATGACACATCATAATGATGATTGAGAGTGAGGAATCATAGATAGATGTTGAATCAAGGATCCAGAAGAACTCAGAATAGATTACAAAAGAATTTGGAAGATTTAGAATCAATTTTGAGCTATGTCAAGGTCTAGTTGACCAAGTTTGACTAGGGTTGACCATAGTTGACTTTTGAGGAAAAAAGTCAAAGATTTGAGAAAATGGTGATATGGTAAGATTTTGAAGAGAAAGCGATGTCAGAAAGTTGACTGTACAAGCATTCGATCACGTCGGTCCCAAAAATTTTAAAATGCAATTTTGAGCTATATAGAAGTGTTAAATTTTGATTTCGATCACGAAAATGGATTTAGAGTGGCCAAATTAGCTAGTGGTGAAATTTTTACACAAATTAGAATACTTTTGAAAATTAGGTCAAAACCTATATGAGTCAAAAAGGTCATTTTCAAATCATTTGCCTCCATTGAATTTTGAGAATTCAGTTATGAGCGAAAATGGTGGTCCCTGTGAGAACTCATCATTTCGAGCAATCCAGGTGGCACAATCGGCCAGCAGTGTATGGACCCCTGGTAAGTGGTTGATTAAGCTCTCTGGCATTTCAAATTTGATTTCTTTTGGTTAATTTTTCCATGTTTTATCACGTCTTAAAACACTGTTCCATGATTTCTCACACGAGGAACTAGTTTCCTTGCGTGCCCCGTAAAGAAGGCTCACGCGAGAAAATGCTAAAAAACACATTCTTGCATTGGCCGGTGGGTATCCTCATGCAGGAGGGTACCCACATCTTGCATAGGAAACCCTTTGACATGGGGATTTCTCATGTGAACTGGCATGAAACCTCACATGAGAATGAAATGTCGCACAACACGTAAAACTTCTTCGCACAAGAATCTGCTACTTCGAATGGGAAAAACTTAGCAATTTGATTACAAAACATATTTGTGTCACGTCCGATGGAAATTAAATCACCATCAGTCCTTAGTGTAGGATTTCTTTATTTCTTTATTTCTTAGTTATGCTTTGATTATCTTGAATCATGAGTCGATTACTGATCATGCATTATTGTTTGCATCATTTGCAGGTTGAGTTTCTAGACATTGCATTCAGATCACATCATCCCACTATTAGTGGGCTGTCCAGCAGTTGGATGATGCTGAGATTGCACACATTGATAGTTTGGGCCTATCACATCTCTATGAGATACCCAACATTTGGGTTAATCATGGGTTACTAGGAGCACTAGTAGAGCATTTTCATTCGGAGACGAACACCTTCCACCTACCTCAGGGCAAGATGACAGTGACATCTTAGGCCATATACAGGATTCATAAGATACCTTTACATAGGCCTCGAGTAGAGTATGGGGTACAGCCTCAGCCAGGAACACTGGCACTATGAGAGATCCTACAGGATGAGCTAGTCATGGGGAGAGCCATCCCATGGGAGGAGGTGATCAAAGAGGATGGTCCTGAGCACCGATTGGCCATGGTATTGGTAGAATTCCTTGGCTGATATTTGATGCCAGATCGCAGGCAACATGGTTTTGAGTGCGGTTGGGGTCGGATGTTGTAGCGGATGCTAGAGGAGCCGATCAGATATGGGTGGGGACAGTGCATGCTGGCTGAAAGGAAACTAAGTGTGCAGAAAATAGTTCCCTACGCTAAACTCCCAAGAAGAGGATCATGCAAATTCAGATTTAACCTTTACCCTTAGCAATTACAGAATGATAATATAATAACATGCATACATAGAAAACTGAGAATGACACAATGATTTACCCTAGGGAAAACCTTTCGGTAAAAAACCCTAGCACTCCAAAACCTGCACAATGTATTAATCAAAACTAATACTGTTTACAATACACTTGCAATGCAAGTTCTTTTAGGAGATAATCGACACTTGAAGACAAATTCAACAGCATAAAAACATTCCAACAATACACTAACTTCTCTTAGATTCACAACCCTAAAAAATGCTTATATCATGCACTTCACTTTTTTTGGGCAACTTCCAAAGGTAGCCATATTAGGGTTTTACCATTCTCCAAGAAAATAGGAACCCGAACCCCATGATTGCAGAAGAGTGTACAATACTCAACTGATTAGTTGCCACATATCTTACACGTCTTCACCCATCATCGAAACTTCCACCCTTAGCTCTTACAAATATTAATGACTGTCATAGGAATCTTTCATAACCGTTTTAGTCATGATTACCTTACACATTGTCCAAAGTGCTGACATTTGGAAAATATCAAATGTAAGGAAATATAAAAGGTTGAGACACCTTATTCCTAACACTGGCCCATATTTACCATGAGATGGATGAGATCACCTATAGAGAGGCGAAGAGTATGGTAGAAGGGGTCTTCATATTATAGGTGTTGGCATGGGAGCACCTATCAGTCACTCAACACATATGCAAGGATTTGAGGGAGCCATTAGATCCCTATATATAGGTATCGAGGTTTGATTACCTAGCCTGCGCTCGGTAAGATAGAGTAGTGGCGAGCCCAGCTTGATGATCTAGTTGCAGTGACATGGAAACCATGGAGACTGACAGAGGACTAGGATAATGCTAGTGATCAGCTGGGGTATATGCTCATGTCTTAGCCTGTCATAGGCCAGGCGATATTAGTTAATGAGCGGTTTCTGCTTACATGTGTCTAGCAATAGTTTGGCCGGGCACAAGAGATCTCTCAGGAGTATTGTCCCTATGCTCATTTTATTGATGAGCTTAGGAGGGGATGGTTAGCCAAGTTAGATATTGGTCAATGTATGATTGATGTACGAGCCCTAGCATAGACTCAATGGTCTTACTTGAGCCCTATAGCAGATGAGGGGATGACTCCAGAGTTTAGGGAGCACTTCATGATGCATCCCTTTTTCATGTTTCATAGATACAGTCGGCATGGCCATGCCAGCATAGGTAGTGCACCCACAGGTGCTATAGTAGTAGGCACTAGTGCCTCCACTACAACATACACTACAACCACCAACACAGGAGGTAACACAGGAGGTGCCACGTCCATGCACAGTACAGGTGGACATACCTGCATGCCAGATGAAGATAGATCCTGGTGCAAGTAGTGGTAGGAAGTAGAGTAGGAGGAGGATGGCCACGTAGCTTGAGGATGTACAGGAGTAGGCAGAGTAGTAGAAGGTCCTACAAGGGGACCCGATGCAGGAGGATCAACCTACGCAGGAGTAGGGAAAAGGTGCAGTACCTAGGGATGCACTATCATAGGTATAGGAGGCCCTATGGAGAGCTAGAGAGAGGGTATGATAGCTGGCTAGACAGGTGATAGATTTGAAAATGTAGGTAGCCATATGTGATGCATGGCTTTTAGATAGAGACTGGTAGGTGCAGGATCTCTAAGGGCAGTTGCAGATGGCACAAGAGGAGACTCGACATCAGACCGCCCGAGTGGCCTATTACTATGAATCCTATATAGGGGTGGTGCCTGATGAGGCATCACAGGTGGCTAGATTTTCTTTATACACCAGAGGGTTAGAGGGTGCATAGGATCTACCTCCACTAGATATGTGTCTACCTCCACCTCCTCTAGGTAATGAGGGAGAAGGCCAAAGATAGATTTGATAGATTTGATAGATGAGATCATAGGATGTATCTGATGCGTTGGCATCTGTGTATTGTACCATCAGTTTGAGATAGATTGTGCTTGGGTAGCACCTTTTTGTATTTTATCAACACATTTGATATATATATATATATATATATATATATATATATATATATATATATATATATGAGCTCATCTTTTGGTATCATCGCATATGTTACATTTGATTTTTTATGAGATGTTTCCTATATGCTTAGATGGTTAGATGATTTAGAATGTATGAAAAATGGATGAACATGTTTTAAATATATGTAAATGTATGAAATGCACATGTATGTGATGTTTATGAGTGTATGCAATGCACATGTTGATGTAGATGCAAAGATGTATGTATGTAAATGCAATGTATAAAGGAAAATGCAAATGTAACGTATATGGTACTAACATCTCATGCAGGGTGTACAAATGTGTGACAGATGCTAACCAAGAGAACATGTGAAGAATTGAGAGTGAGGATCGCACACTTGTGCAGTCGTGATGAAACTAGGATGCTGAAGAAGAACTCCTTAAGGGATGAACCTAGGAGGACGCAATGAAGTGAAGATCAAATTGCTGCCACAATGCAAGTCTAGAATGAAAATGCAATCTTATGCTAGATGTAATATGAAAGTGCAATTCTAGGACATGGTTGTGAGACCCATCATAAAATCATCATCAAGCATTTTTTGGAACATCGGAGTCGATATAATCCATACTGGTGCCACTACAACCATAAGAATATGAATATGACTTTCATTAGATAAAATGTAGGAAATGAACATAAGACCAGGGCACAAAAGCCAAGATGACCTGAACATTGTTTCCAGTTGATGTTGCAAGAGTACACCAATATCGAGGCATGCAAAGCCAAGATAACCATGAGTACAATCGTGTGTAAACAAGTAGAGAAATAACAGTCAAGGAGATAGAACCAACCTTACCATGGTGTAAAAATAAATAAGATCGAGGGATGTAAGGTTGTTCCACCTTAGTGCAGGAGCTCTTATCACATACACCATGTTTATTTGACATTGTCAGATCATCGAAACTACACCAACAAGAAATAGACAAAGAAAATATTAATGAAATCCATAAGAACAAATAGCATACAAAGAAAAGATTCAATCATAGCTCAGCTAGTTTCAAATTTTTTGGATATGTATCTGTATAGGGGTGTTGAAAAACACCATTGTTCTTTTGAGTGCATTGTGTTTGATTGTCATTGATAGATGTTTATGTTTGAGATATCCAATGTGTGTTGAAAAAAATAGATGTGTCCAAAGATAGTGTTGAAAAACACTATTTATGGTGGTGTTGAAAAACACTAGTTTGTGTCAGTAGATAGTTGTCCTTTAGAAATGACAAGATTACTGACTCGGGTGTAAACCAAAGATGCGATCAAATTGGGGACCCATGCCCCGAGTAGCGATGACTGACTTGACGTATTTTGTCAAGGTGAACCAGATTTGGTTGCCACCAAGTGTATGACATTGAATTAGTGTCAAGTAAGTAGGGTTTTCAAAGGAACCAAAGTGTCACAAAATTGACCAAAAGCTATGTACAAACTAAAGCGAAGAATCATCAAGACTGAGTATCGATAGATAGAGCATTTGAGTATAACTCCAACTATAAAAAATGTGAGAAATCTCAAAATTATGGTGACAATAGACAGACGCAGTGAGAACCACTGGTGACTGATGCATGAGAGCTCGAGTGAAGAGAACATAGGAATAGATAGACATCAGTAGGCAGACGCAGTGAGAACCACTGGTGATTGATGTTAGGGAGAGTCTTAAGGAGAGAGAACTTAGTATAAGCTAAGTGACAGTAGGCAGATGTAGTAAGAACCACTGGTGACTATTGCGAAGAAGATCCTCAAAAGGTAATAGGACAGGCCCCCCCTAGATTAGGAGGGTTTCTGTGAGAGTATGACCAGTTTCAATCCATGTAACTTGGTTTTTTGACAGGAACTGAAAGAATGTAGAAAAGAAAATGCAAGTAGGAAAGCAGCAAAGCAGGAAAGCAACTGCATAAAGCCAAGTGGTGCTGCGATAGATATAGTAATGTGGAACAAGAGGCTCCTATTTACCAGGTTTTCACCTTCTTGGAAGAAATTCTATTTTTGCTACCATGACGCCTGATTGCCAGGTTTTCATCAATGACACTATTTTTCTCTTTTTCTCTTTTTTTGTATTTTTCAATTTTTTAATTTTTTTGTATTTTTGGAATATATAATTTTTTTGGAGATACATCAAAGTACCTATCGCTAGGTTTTCACTAAGATGATCATTTTTTTAGGACATTTTTAGATTTTTGGAATTTTTTTCAAGACTTTACTATATACATGAGCATACTGAAGATGTCTCAACTGTAGAACCATTTCAGATGAAGAGTGTTGATGGGCTCTTTTATTTTTTCTCCCTCAGTAGTAGAAATTTGATAAGTGCCAGACCCAAAAACTGCAGTGAAAACATACAGACCAAGCCAATTTGGTTCAAATTTTCCTTTCTAGATCCGATGTTGTTGATTCTTAGGGTTCTCCCTCAGAATGAGGTCACCCACTTGGAAGTCCCTTGGGTGAAATTTCTTGTTATAGCTCTTGGACATCCTTTTCTAATATGCTCTAAGGTGATCAAACACCACTTGGTGATGATCATCAAGTAGTTCTAGCTCTTGTAGCTGAGATATTCTATTATCATCATCAGTAATGAGGCCTTTCAAAGAGACTCATAGAGAAGGAATCTCAACCTCAATTGGTAGCACAAAATCTACTCCATAAACCAAAGCATAGGGCGTAGCCCTTGTTGGTGTTCTTATGCTTTTCCTAGATGCCCAGAGAGATAGATTGATCTAGAGATGCCAATCTCATCCAAATTTGTGCATTGTGCGATGTAGGATTTTAAGGATTGTCTTGTTTGATGCTTCCACCTGTTCATTACCCTGAGGATAATAGATGGAAGACCAATGCTGAGTAATCTTAAACTTAGAGCATAGCTCTGTCAAATCCTTGGTTTTGAAATTCCTCCCATTATTAGTGATTAATACTGAGGGTACACCATACTTGCAGATGATGTAGTTGAAAATGAACATAGCTACTGATTTTCCATTGGCAACAGTGAGAGGGACCGCCTCCACCCACTTGGTAAAATAGTCTATAGCTGTGATGATGAAATTATGCCGATTTGAGGACGAGGGATAAATCTGACCCACCAAGTCAAAGGCCCATTATTGAAATGGATAGAAAGTAATGAAGGGAATAAGCTCCTTGGCTGGAGCATGAATCAGATTACCATATAGTTGGCACTATTTGCAAGACTTAGCAAACTGTGTAGCTTCTTTTTCCATGTTTGGCCAATAGTAACCAGCTCTAATAATTTTATAGGCTAGTGTTAGGCCGTTAGAGTGAGACCCAAAGATGCCTTCATGCACCTCTACTAACACACGTTTGGACTCATTGGGTTCTAAACACCTAAGGAGGGTACCATCTAGACCGTGCCTACAAAATTTGTTAGCTATGATGACAAACTATGAAGCACTATGGATTAAGTGACGTTTCTCATTCTGGGTGTAAGTGTCTGGAACAATCTGGTCACAAAGGTAGGAGTAAATATGATGGTAGCAATATGAGTCATGTCCAATAACATAATAGATCATCCAGGAATCAAGGGGATCATAGGCTGGGTGGTGTAACATCTTCACTAGGAATTCATGTCAGAAATCATTTTCTGGCATCTGTAACATGCAAGCAAGAGTAGCCATTGCATCTACCACTTTATTATCTTCCCTTGGAACTTGTTGAAATGTGACATGAACAAAATACTTTCTAAGGTCATCCACCAACTGTTTATAAGGCACCAACTTGTCATCTTTTATTTGATAGATATCATTTAGTTGATTGATGACTAACTATGAATCTCCAAGGACATTAAGCTCATCCACTCGCCACTCAAGAGTGATATTCATACCATTGATTAAGACTTCATACTCAGCGATGTTGTTTGTACAAGGAAACAACATCTTATATGATTTTGGTAAAGAGTACCTTTGAGGTGTAATGAAGAGTATCCCAGCACTTGACCCCTGTTGGGTAAATGAACCATCAAAGAACATAGTCTAGGACCGATGTCTAAGAAGTAATATGGACTCATCTAGGAATTCAATGTTCAATGGTTGATGATCTACTAGAGGTGCTTTCACCAACTGATCTGCAATCGCTTGCCCCTTGATAGCTTTTCTCTCTACATACTCAATATCAAATTCACTGAGAAGCATGACCCATTTATCTAATCTACCTGTGAGGGTAGCTTTACTAAGAAAATATTTTAGAAGATCAATTTTAGCAATAAGGCAGGTAGTATGAGCCAGCATGTAGTGATGCAGTTTTTGTGAGGCAAATACTAATGCAAGGCAAGCCTTCTCTATAGAAAAATAATTTGTTTCATATGAGACCAGAGTTCTACTAATGTAATAGATAGCCCTTTCTTTGTTGTTATGATCTTCTTGAGCCAATAGGATGCCCAATGATGTATCTGTAGTAGATATGTAAAGTATAAGTGGCTTCCCATGAATAGGAGGCATCAATATTGGCGGGTTCACAAGATACTATTTTATTTGTGTGAACCCTTCATCACATTCCTTGATCCATTGGTAAGTCACTCCTTTGTATAAAGTATTGGTGAATGGTTGTGAATTATCTGCCAGTTGTGAGATAAAGCACCGGATAGACTATAGTTGGCCTTGAAGTCCTCTCATTTGTTTGATATTCTTCAGTGGTGACATTTCCATGATAGCTTGAACTTTCGCAGGATCCACCTTGATGCCTTTTGTAGAGATAATATAACCACGCAATTTTCTATATGTTACACTGAACGCACATTTTAGGATTGAGCCTCAGACTAAACTATTCCATGTGATCTAGTATAGGACCTAGATCTGCAAGATGTTTCTCTTGTTGCATGCTCTTAGCTAGAGTGTCATCAACATATTCTTCCATTGTTTTATGCATCATGTCATGAAATATGGTGGTGACAGCTCTCTAATATGTAGCACTAGCATTTTTTATTCCAAAGGGCATGACATTCCAGCAAAAGTGCCCCATGCACATGTGAAAGCAATTTTCTCTTGGTCCTCTGGCATGATCTTTATCTAGTTGTAGCCAGAGAAACCATCCATTAGTGAGTAAATTTCATATCCTGCTATCATATCTAAAATAATATCAATATTGGGCAATGGAAATTCATCCTTAGGACATGCCTTATTCAAGTATCTGAAGTCTATGCAAACTCAGATAGATTTATCATGTTTTGATACTAGAACAATGCTAGAGATCCATTCTGCATAGTCAATTTCTCTGATGAATACTGCCTTTAGAATTTTCTCCAATTCAACTTTGACAAGTAGAGCCACATGTGGATGTATTTTCTAAAGCTTTTGCTTAACAGGCTTGATGCCTGGTGCAATGGACAAATAGTGCATTATTAGATTAGGTTCTAATCCTGGCATGTCTAAATATTTCCATGCAAAGTTTATCTTTTTTCTTTGGAAGAATGTAATGAATTCTTCTCTTTCTGCCTTGGACAATGATTGTGCCAAATGAATGATCTGAGGTTCATGTTCCATACCCAAGTTGACTTGTTGAGTGGGCTCAATTAGCATAGATGATCATTCTTGGAAATGACTCAGAAGTGTATCAAGTATCTCATCCTTAGGCACCTTAGAGAGGTTTTCACCCTTGGATATGTCCTTTATTTTGACTTTTTTAGGCTCTAACACTGCCACAATGTGGTTTTCACCATTAGATCACCTATTTTTTCTTCTTTTGATTTTGTGACTAAGATACTTGATATCAGCCTCAGTCATGTTGAAAATTTCTTCACTAATGGAGGACGTTATAGGTTCAACAACATGAAGGTAATAAGCAAGAGCGTAATCATTCTGGAACATAAGGACTTAATTAGATGGGGAGGGAGAGTTCTAGTCTATAAGCTCAAGATGGTGGAGGGAAAGAGAAGTGACAGGTTCAAGTGCATTCATGACATAATCATTGAAAGCACAGATGAGCAAGTCGAGACCTAGAGTGATCTCATCCAAAGGTGTAGTCAAATTCCTTTGATTCCTAGCGACCGTAGTAGACAAAATGTTAACATCTATGGATTCAAACTTAGTTAACCTTACACTAGACATCTCACCTACATCGAGAAGGTTTTCATGCATGTGAATTGTATCCATATCTCTGTCATAGGTGGCATATGACAATTTGTTTAACTCATATTCATGGGAGTCTATTTCATCATTAGGTGTCATATCAAGAACATGAGTGAAGTCAACCCTCTGTCCCCAGTTTGGGTGAGTTCTACCTACAACTTCTACTATGGTGAGATAATCACCTTGTGACATAGGTTCTTCATCAATGCTTGCAGCATCCTCTTCTTCTTGTTTAGTGATGAGTGGCTGGGATTCCTATTCAAACTACTCTTGGAAGTATGTTGGTATGTACAAATCACCCTGATGACCTGAATTGATAGTGTACATTTCTTTCCACCACTCATAGGTTAATGGAGAAAGTGGAGTGGTTTTATCAAAATCACTATTAATCATGACCATACTGACACACGGTATAAAGTCATCTAGTTCAGAAAAGAATGCTGCCAGATTTGGAGGAATGGGATAAGGGAAGTAGTCTTCCTCTGAGTTGTCCTCACACTCTTCAGTCTTAGATGCCTCTTCAAGTATTGGTTGTTGATCTATGTGAGGTACAAATTGGTTTATTCCTAGTTGAAATGTGAGCTTCTTGAATCCTATACCTATAGAGTCATATTTTTGGAAACCAATAGCCTCAAGTGGTACAATCAATCCTTTATGATTTGGACCTATAGGACCATTTCCTTTGTACCCAAAGTGTAGCATAATAGTTAGAACTTTTCCATATTGTTTAGGATTTATGTCATAAGGTGGAGTGGTTTGTTCAGAAGTGTCCTCTCCTTTATAGATCCAGGCTTTGATAGCTCTATTTTTAGCTTCTTCTTCTAATGGCACTGTGACTTGTACAAAGGTACCACCATATTTTGTTGGAGGAGGAACTATATAAGGTTTAGTGCTTTTAGAAGGTCTCCCAAAAGAACATGGAGACAAAGGTAGAGATGTAACAGATAGAATGGGTTCAATCTGATATCCTCCCATGTCAATTTCCTTGAGTGTCAGACCCTTTTCCATTTATTTTAGTTTAGTCTCAAAGAGCTCAATAGACTCTCTGTTAGTGTGCACAAATATGTTAGCAAATTTTCTGAGTGTGTTGCAATCATAGCGTGTACTAGCAGGCATAGTCACTTCAAACCCTTGGAATGGGATTTTTATGCACTAATGGTACATTGAAGGGACAACCTACATTTCATGAATCTATGTCCTTCCCAATAAAATATTGTACACTAAACGAATGTCAAGTACTTGACAGATAACATCTCTTTCAACAG
The DNA here is from genome assembly GCA_018584345.1 of Thuja plicata. Taxonomy (NCBI): domain Eukaryota; kingdom Viridiplantae; phylum Streptophyta; class Pinopsida; order Cupressales; family Cupressaceae; genus Thuja; species Thuja plicata. Next base: position 703,580 of record MU224860.1, read on the forward strand.
GACCAACTCTGATTGGCAACACAACTAGCCCCTTAGATTTCTATTCTTCTTCATCATATGCTTTGATAGTAATCTTTTTGTGAGCATTTATGTAGTCTTCACCATAGCCTAACTCAGTAAGGAAGCTAGCAGAGCAAATGTTGAGGCCAGTGCCATTGTCTATGAGAACATGGCGAACGCGCTTTGGACCTATCATGACTTCAATGTGCAAGGGGTTATTATGTGGGTGACTCAAAGAATGGTCATCTTCCTCAGAGAAAGACAAGTAATGGGAGGAGGTCAAGTGACCTACCATGGATTGAAACAGGTTGAGATCAAGATCTTTTGGGACATTTGCCTCAATGAGGGCTTTGTCAAGAATCTCCCTATGAGCAGGGGAGATTTCCAGCAGCTCGAAGATGGTGATCTGAGCATTAGTACGTTGTAATTTCTCTAGAATTATATAATTAGCAGAATTAGACAAGGAACCCAATTTTGGATTATTATTGGCAAAGCCAATAGTAGTTTTGTCTATAGGTTGTGTCAGCGTAGACATAGAAGGCTCAGGGCCTTTGATGATGATCTTAGCACGAGATTGAGTAACAATGTTTGCACTAACTTGAGATTGTTCTTGTTTGGAGGACTGAGCCATAGACCCTCACAAAATGAAAGGAGTTTAGGTCTTGGGAGTATCTTCCCTTCCCTTGATAATGACAACATTACAATATTCAGCATCAACAAGCTCAACCATATTAATGACATTGTCATTATTGGTGTATGTATAGTTGACCTTGGCATCAATATTTTTTCCTTTGGATGAATCACCTTTCCCATGAGGAGGAAATGGATCTTTAAAAGCTTAGTTGTCTGAGTTCTTGTTGTGACCTCCCACAACAATAACCTCACTATCAATGAGATCTTAGATTTTATGCCACAATTTAAGACAAGTAGCCATTTTATGACCTTTGTTTTGGTGAAAATCACAATAAGCACATTCATTCCACTAAGAGGGTCTTGGTTGTGGATCATAAGGTCTTGAATTATCCAGTGGATTAAGTAAATTGTTGTCCAAGAGAGTCTTGTAAACTACATCAAGAGGTTCTCCTAAATGAGTGAATTCACGCTTGGGTCTAGGAGACCAAGGTTTTGATCTAGAAAATTGTGAGGTACTTGGTTTGGATTCTACCATAGCCTGTTTAGTGGCCTTGGTATCCCACATTGTGGTGGTGAGATTAAAAGTAGCCTTTGAAGGCTTGGGAGTCACATTGTCTACAACTCCATCATTCACAAAATTTTTGTTCTTGTTGGGAAATTTGGGTTTATCTTTGCTTGAGGAGGAAGACCCTTGTTTATTTTCCTTGTGTAAGGTCAATTTTCCTTTCTTGATCATAAATGTCTCAATTCTCACAACTTTCTTAATCATATCATCAAAGGTTAGAGGACCTTGCAGCTATACATGATACCCAAAGTTGGGAAGACAATTGTCTAGAAAGATGTCCAACTTTTCAGATTTGGGTATTTTGCGAGAATATCACATATAAAGTTATCCCCACTTTTGGAGAAATGTCAAGAAGGATTCCTCGTGATTCTATTTCAAGTTGCAAAGATCTCAGATGTGAACCAGATGTTGGATGTTGTGAGAATAGTGTTGTAGAAATAAATTGGCAATTTTGTCAAAAGTTTTGGTGCCATTTGGTAGCCTAGAGAACTACTCCATAGCTGACCCTCACAAACTACATGGGAAGGGAAACATTAGATAGGTTGTGTCATGTATAAACTCCATAAAGAGAGTACAAAACTCTCTCAAATGATCTTTGGGATCAGAAGTACCCAAGTATTTATCATATTTAGGAAGTTCAACTCCTTTGGGAAAAGGAGGCATGCATAGATTCTTATCAAATGAGAATGGAAAAATGTTTTCCAATGTGAATTGAGTGGTAGGTTTGTCTTTTTTCCTTCATGAGTTGAAGGAGTTTCTCTTACATGTCTTGCATTTGCTTTTGCAAGCGGGAGTTTTTAGTTTCTTCCTCTTTCTCAACAAGTGCCTCTATCTTGTAATCGGAGGGGAGTTTGGCTCCTTGGTTGGCCAATTCAAGAAGGTATTTCTCCTTCTCTTCTTTCATTAGGACCGCCATCATTCTCATGAAATTTTTATTATTGTGACCATCTAAGATATCCCCTTGGGTTATTTATCTCTCCTCATTAGGAGGGTCTTGAAAGGAGAATTTACCCCTGGTTTTAGAGAGATCATCTTTGCTATGTTCACGGGATTGGTCATGATCTACCATCTTTCTAGAATGCAAGTGTTCAATGTGTAAAGACTCTATATGAGAAGGTTGAGTGTTTTTAGAATTTTGATCCTCTTGGAACAAAGGGTTTCAAACCTGACTAAAATCCATTGGAAATGATCGTTTGATGTAAGGTTGAAGTACCAGAGAAGGAGATCAAGAAAATTCCTCACTAGATGTAGCCAACAATGGTGTGGAAAGCACATATTCATCTTGATTGATTGAAGGGAATGTTTTTCCACTATGAGTTGTAACAGTCATAGACAAAGATTGTACAAGGTATGTGAACTAGGACCAAAATTGAAACTGTCTCAAAGGAAATGCACAAAAAGTGCCAAAAGGTGAAGTATCCTTAGTGAAAATCTTCAAAGATGAGGCTAGAACAGCCAAGAGATGACTATTGTGACACAAGGCATGATTAAATAGATGAAATAAACCAAGAGATATGAGATGAGACCAGTTTAAGCAAGAATCACATAATTTTCAACCCAAGAAACCAAGTTGCAGACTCTGTGAAGATAAAGGGCAGATAAAAAGACCCAGATCAGAGACCAGATTTAACAGAGGTACATTGGATAGATGGGAAATAGCTCACTATTTTGCTAAAAGATATCAGACTCACGTGAAGAAGTACACTCTCATGTGAAGATTAGCATAGACACATGCAAAACTATGCAGTTCTGCGTGAAATATTATATAAAATGATGACAGACTGGTGAAATGAAAAGTAGCAGTTTTATGCAATATCATGTAGAGATGTTTAGATACCTATGTGAAGATTAGTACAAAGTGATGCAAAGATTGCAGAATATCACGTGAGATTTAGCAGTGAAATAATCAAAATTCTACAGAATTAGACCAGATTGCATTTTTTGAGATAGATTGCAATATTTTTTGACAGAAAGTTCAAGTTGCAAATAATTGTAGACATGTTCAAGTTTGTATGATATGTGATTTGACATTTTTTTGATTGTTTAAATGATACACTCATGCAAAAAACATTAAGCAGAATGTTTGTAGTACCAGAATAGACACATCACAATCCTAGGATAGCCAGGGTAGTACCTGTTGAATCCCCACTTGAATCAAGTTTCAGCTACACCTACTCTTAGTAGAAAAATTAGAATCTTGGAGGCATGGGCTCCTCCTTACATGTGGATTCACTTCTCAGGCACACCAAGCTTCGAACCCCAAAGGAATTTCTTCCCAAAGGGTTGTTGTCTCTACTACGAGCCGTAAAAGTGTGGGGCATCTTAGTAAGTCTTTGACCTTCCACGCCAATAGATAGAGGGTTTTTTGGATACTATAACAACATTTTTTAGTAAGGACATCCGTTCAGGTAGTCATTTTCCCAATTAAGGGGGCTCTTTGTCATTTTTCCAATTAAGGGGGCTCTCCCAAACCTTCCAAAGCAAGGCTTTCACCTTAACGATGTTGGGACTTTAACGCACCACTAGGGTACTGAAGGAGATTTTGGTTGCCACAATGAATTCACACCTGTCCATTATGATATTAATCCCAATGGCAGTTTTTGTATACTAGTTTGGAAGGGCTTGGCTTTAGCCTATTACCGGTTGGGCATCCACTCTCACTGGCTCTGCTAAAGCTCTTGGGAGGTAGCCACACTAGAAGAATCATATGAATTTCTCTTACACCTAAGATCCATAAAGGTGAGGGGAGAGGATATGTTCATATAGTTCTTGGAATAAAAAACTAGAAAACAATTCAATCACCCAAGACAATGATTCATTTTAAGCACCAACTGAAGTGTGTCCTAACTACTAAAAATAGACATGAGAGTTTTGTGAAAACACGTATGTCTTCAACAAGCATCCTGCAGCAAATATGTGAGTAGTTTGTAATTTCTTTCTTCATTTCCACATCCTGCAAACCACCGTTAAACTGTTTCAAAGATAAAACTAGAAAAAACACAGTCTACAGCAAACATAAACCATTAGTGGTCAGAAATCAATAGAAACAAATATATCAAAAACTAAAATTTATAAGCCACTGGTGTCAAATGTTGCACGAAGAAATATTATGATTTGTGTGAGGAATACCAGTGTATCATGCGAAGAAATGCATATAGTTGCAAAACTTTGCATGATTATGCGAGAAATTTTGCATGAATTTTCAATATTGAGCTGTACGGACGAAAACCAGAATTGATCAAAAAGTGTAAAAAATGAGGCCAGAAAGTAAAATTTTGAGCCCCGCAGTGGGCGCAAGAAATTTATGTGGTAAAATTGGCCTTTTTATTCAATCATACACTTCAACATGGTCCTTGTTCATCAACCACATACAAAAGTGAATATGAGTTATTCATCCTGCATGCTTGTGTGATTCGACCTGTTGTCTTCTATCTAGAGGGGGTTTCAAAATAGCTCTTAGAACAAGAGTCTCACAACCATAGACCGATCTAAGAATGAAGGATTTTTTTCCATGAATGTAATGCAAATACAAGATTATTCTAAGAATTGAAAGATGCAAGATTAATCTAAGACATGATTTCAATGCAATTATTCTAAGAAATTGAAATTATTCTATTGCAAATGAAAGCTTTTAACTAGAAATGAGATGATAAAATGTAGCAAAAATTTAGTATTCTAACAATGCATATTTTCTCCAGGTACTCTTTTGAATGAGAAATGGGAGTTCTTTTATAGACTCAGAGGTGATCAGAATAGAAAGTCTCCTTTTTGAAATAAAATAGATAGAAAAGCGAGTTTAAAATAGAAAGCTTTCTTTAAAAGAAAACAATAAATTGTTTTCCCTTTGCTTGAATTGTTTTCTTTCTCCGATTTTAATTATTTTCTTTCTTTGATTTAACTGTTTTCTTTCTCTTTAAAGCATAGCTAATTCAAAACTTCTATTTCTGAACTGAAGAGAAAAATTTTGAGAGAATATTTAATTAATTAAATAAAGTATGACCTCAAAAATGTGTTTTTCTCAATTATTTGAATAATTAAATTCAATTATTGAAATGAGAATATTTATTTAATAATTAAATATTATTTAATTCCTTTTTATGTGTTTTAGCTAAAAGAGGTGAATTTAATTTAATTAAAGTGCTAGGACTTTATTAATTAAATTAATTCAATCATAGGGTTTGTTTAGCCAATAGATATTTAGGAATTAAATATAATGTATGATTAATACAAATTTAGGATTTTCTATATTTGACACTTAGGTCGTGTAGAGTCAGTCAAAACTCAGAATTGCCTAGTACAATAGGACTTTGATGATTGAGAAGAATGACAAATGCAAAAAAATTGGTTAGGGTTGCAAGATGCCAATTTTGGGGTGTTACAAGTCTTACTTCCTTCTCTTTTTGGTTCTCCTAGATCCACCTCTTCAAATGTATAATGTTCTAGAATTATCTATGCTTGAGTTGCACTGGTAGAGGGAACTGGAACCTGTACCTTCCAGTGACCCTTGGTGTCTTGAGTAATGCATTATATGGTTCTTGTTGGTACATTAGTTTCCATTTGATGGAAGGGTTTCCCTAAGAATGACATATTTGTGTCGTCTTCATCCTCTTCATCTATATTAGTCATTTTTGGGGCTGAATTTGTTTAGCAAACCAAGTGAGTTTACTAAAGGTGGTAACTGGCTCATACGGGCCAATGTGAAGGACTAAAGAAAAGCTTTGTGGATAAGGGGTCACCCTATTCTCTTTATCTGACTCTTCTTCATGTTCACCCTCTTCTCACTTCTCCTCCTCATTTACTTCTCCTTCTTCTATCTCTCTCTTCCTATCCCTTCTCTTCTTCCCTTGTAGCATATTGTTCATATTTATCTTTACCTTCATCCTCAGAGAAATTAATTAATATCTCTATATAAAGACCTTTCATAGATTCCAGTGCGTTCTTAAGGGAAGGTGTAGATTCTATACTTACTGACACTTGGCGATTCGGGCTAGAGTAAGGTAGAGGAATAGATGGTGGTGGAGTTGGCACTTGCCCTGTAGGTGGGGGAGTGGAAATAGATGGGGGTGGAGTTGGTGTGGGAGGTGGGAGAGAGGGTAGTGGAGTAGGAATGGACATTGGGAGAGAGGGTGGAAGAGTAATAATGTAAGGTGGTGGAGTTGGCATTGTACTTTCCCCTATAATATTGTCCCCTCCTATATTTTGGGTAGCGTTAGCATCCTGAGTTTCTACCATTTGATTTGTGCTAGTTTCCAATCATGTGAGAGGAACATTTAGTGTAGGGTTTGTGAATAGGGATGAAGGTGGAGTGGAGATATCCTAAGGATTGATGGGTTCCTGTACCTTTACATTAATCTTTGCCATGGAGTAAGGTGTATCTTGTCTTGGATCTGCAAAACCTTCTAGGCCCTTGAAATCTGACATGAGGAATTCATATAAGAAAAGAGTATCCAAAGGATTTTCATTCTCCTTTTGAGCCTCTCTCTCCTTCTTTATGGTCTCCTTTTTCCTTAGAGAGTTTTCTCAAGATCTTGTCCTTTTGACTAGGGGAACATTATCTAGTTCTGATTTCTCTTGCAAAGTCACCAATCGGGGAGAGGCATAACCTCTCTTTATCTTGTAAAAATTCTTTCTTTCTCCAATGGTAGTAGGATATAAGCTAGAAGTGGTAGGGCCTTCTCCTTTAGTGGTGTGTGTTGGTCCAATAGGAGGATTCATTTTCCCTATCATCTTGGTCCTTAGCATCTTGTGCCTAGGTTTGGAAGCATATTCCATGACACGCTCATGAACGTATATTATTCTTGATTTTTGGGGTGGGGCCTTCTTAAACTGGGGCACTACAGACCTCTCTCTGTATTTCTAGTCCACCTTCTTTGGTGGATCCATTTGTTTTTTAATGGGAATAAGATCCATTTGATAAGGCTTGTTGATCCATGCCATAGTCACTTTGACTACATGTCTTGCTTTGAATTCAATGTTGTCATTCTCTTCCTGGTCTATTTCCACATTCAAGATAGATCTATTGTATATTTTCTCATCATTATAGAGCATCTCCAACATATTATATGAATCTTTGTTCAAAACCTTGGGGGGATATTAACCTATAAGGCCATTTGTGCTAATGTGAGGCACATCTAACAATAATCTATGATTCTCACATTGTATTTATCCACACAATTAATCAAGTGATATTCAATATGTGGCTCATGGATATAGAATTTTACAATGATAGAGTTGTATATACCTAAGGGGTCAAATCTAGCCCAAATGTGTGTATATGTTTGTAGTGGGAACTTGTCCCACTCTAAGGCAATCAATTTGCAAATTTTCATATCCTGGAGAGTGTAGGGGCCTACAGAAATGGGGAAATCTCAGCAATGGTTCTTCTTATGCTTCATATGTTTGTAGGCATCTACGAGTTGCCTAGCTATTTCTAGAATGATTACCCAATCAGAAGGGTACCTGGGTAGTTTCTTAGGACTTAGGATAGATCTCTCCACTCTGATGTATGTGAAGGTCCTGAATTGTATATAATATGCCCCTATGGACCTTATTCTAGCAGCAACTTCCTCTAATAATCTCTTTTCGTAGTCAACTTCTATGGATATAATGACTGCAAAGATGAATGCATCATTCACTATTCAATAATCTGGGATATTTTCAAGTGTGTCAGATCTTCTTATCAACTGTGGATAGATAGTAAAGGGCCATGCATTTATCTCACCAAAGGCTCCCCATTTTGTAAGCACTAGATAGTCTGCTCGGGCAGCCAACAGGTACACTATGTATGAAGTCATGTAAAACTTGGGATTGTGCTTAACGGTAGTTAGTTTCTCATCTATCTTATCACTCAAGATGGCGGCCCAATCAAATCTAGCCTTGCATCCCTTTATCTTCTCTATTAGCAAGATCATCCATCTCTTGAGTTGGATGGACTAAGGTATTCCATATACTTGGCTTATCACTTTGACTACTACTTGAATTTTGTCCTTCAAGTACCCCCTTCTTAGGTCTATTTGACCTAGCTTGTTCTTTGGGAGAGTCTGCATGAGGTATTCTTGATTTTTCAATTTAAAAAGCCTCCTGGGTCTTGTTTCTGAACCACCTCAAGCCCTTCTCTATAGATAATTCATAGAACTTATCAAAACCTTTGTAAAGATAGAAGACATCTTCAATGTTTTCTGGCCTTAGGTCAAGAACTACCTATCCTTTTGTGTTCTTAACCACCCTCTCCCATAGTGTGTAATGGTTTTCCAATTTCATGATGAGCTAAGTGGATAGGATCAACACTGGGTGTGTTGCTACATTGACCAGGCTTGAAAAGACTAGGGAGGTGCAATCTTCTATTCTCTCGACTGGTTGGGAACACCACACCAAGAATTCATTCTAGTCCATGTTCCTGATGTTTGTATCTATATTTTTTGGTATTGATTCCTGATCTTGGAAGGGGGATGATATCCTTTAAACAAGTAATTCATTGGTGATACTCTTCACTTGTCATGCATTACTACAAGGAAAAATGAAAACATTAGTATCCTATTGAGGAAAAAACTAAAGCAGAAAAGAAATAAAAACTACAAATAAGAAAGTCAAAAGTAGGTGGCTCTTAAGTAGCCAAAAATGAAACTTTATAGCACTTTTCAGTATTTAATACATTTGGACTCCAAAGAAAAGGTCAGGGTGCAAAAGGCCAAAAATTGAGGAATGAGGTCCTGGAGAAGCAAGTATTTTTGGACTCATGGAGCTCAAAAATTGTGGGGAAATTTGGGGTACAAAAGCCCAAAATCTTATCAACTTTGGGGCTAATGAAATGGATCTCTACCTTTCAGTGTGGGAAGGTCTCAATAAATTTTTAGTGTGCAAAATGCCAAAATTTCTAGGAGGGAGCGATCTGGTCTTTGGTATTTCAAAGTTTTGGTGTTTCTGTGGTATCTGATTGTGCGAAACTTTGAAAGTGTGAAACAATACTTGGTGAAATCTACCTCTGGCATTGGGGGGATATTTTTGGCCTTTCAGAGACCAAAAACCTACAACTTAACTATGAAACAAAAAAAAAATCCTAAAAATGAAAGGGAGAAATAAAAAAAATGAGAGAAAGAGAGCTACAACCCAACCAAAGGCCCAAGGGCACAAACTCTAGAGACCTAGGAGGGAGGAAAAATGACCCAATAAAAAACAACCAAGCAAACACAAAAACTAAGAAAAAACTAACCCTAAAACCCAAAATAAAAAGGAAGAAAGGAAGGGAAATGAATAATACACCCTACTTACAAAGGCATGAGGAAAGGGGAAGACCAAAAAGTTGTTGATCGTGAGGAGAATCAACATGACACGATGAATGAAAAGGAGGCAAGGAAGAAAATAACGGGTGCATGACAACATAAAAAAACATGGGAAGAAAAGAAAAAGTGAGGAAAAAAATCTTTAGTTACTTTTATGGCCCTCAAGGTGATGTCACCCACTTCAGCATTTCGGTGGTTGAAAAAATTGAAGTCTAGTGACCCCCTCTTTCAACATTTTAATGACCAAAACACTGAAAGGTGTGGACTCAGGCTTTCACCTTTTTGATGTTTCGGCAACTGAAAGACTGAAAGGTGTGAGCTCATCCTTTCTCCTTTGCAGTGTTTTTGAGTTTTAGAGGTTGAAGGACCTCTTGATGTCCAAAACACTGAAAGTGTGCAAGGCTTAAAAGTAACTTTGCTTCCTCAATAGGCCCTCCAGATCAGAGTTCAAGGAACAAGGGGAGGAGCTGAATAAAAACAAAAAAAAGAGGGGTGCGGCATGGTCATAGGATCAAAAATGGGGTGTGTGCTATGGAACGACAAAAAATAACCACAAAAAAGGAGGAATCGCTAAGGCATTTCTTTATCATCAAAATTCTTCTAGCTTCTAAATTTGTAGTGGAACAAAAACCAAGACCTTATCATGTTGAATATCTCTCAATGACTTCCTAGTTTGAAGTTTTCTGCTTGTCTCCCAGTGTGTTTTCATGTGTGTTCATTTCCTGATCTTTGATTGCGGTGACCATAATATTTGTCAATTTTTCCCAACCTTCACCACGTAGACCTGGGCTTCCCAGGAAGAGTTATGGATCTAGTCAGGCATCCATATCCCTAACAAATTTTTTCCCAAGTCCCAAATCTAACCATTCTCTACTACCAGCCAGTCATCCATATTCCCACTAGAGGTTGTTAGAGTCACCCTTGTCTCCCATTTTGCTAGGGCTGGAGCTATGTAGGAGAGTTCTTCTCTCTATTTTTTTTGAAGCGATTTCTTATTTTCTTTCTTGAGCCATATCACGGCCCTTGATCTGTGTAGTCCTATATTCAGGTACATATTATCTTCTTTGAGAAACCTGAGAAATGATTAGGCTGTGCTGCCCAGATTTTATAATTTTAACTTCCTTTCCGGCCATTTTATTGGTTGGTTGACTTGTTTATTTTATCTTCAGTTATTCTCCTTTTCCTCCTTCTTTCACATTCACTAGACTTGGGTTCTAGGATTGGTGGGTACCCAAATCAACATACTAGTGGTGGTCTCAACTAACAAATGGTCGAGAAACCAACACTCTTGGGTGTCAGTTCTTAGTGTGCTTCATGATTAGGGTGACCAAGAATCAAATATATTCTTGGTTGTCAATGGAATATATCGCCACTTATGATTTTGGGAACGTTCTCTGCATTACATGTTTATTTGGAGAATTTGACCAATAAATACCTCTACTCCAATTTTAAGAACCACTTGGAATGAGTCTAAGACACACTGACCCAGATAAAAAAAGGAAGCAAAAAGCCCTAAAAAAGGGAGGGGAAAAAACACATACAGAAGAAAGAAAGAAAGAAAAAAGTGAAAACAAAACAAACAAAAATATGATACAAGGGATGAAGGGTAGTCCTACTTAGGATCTGAAATAGTGTTTGAGGAATTTCCCATTGACTAGAAATGGGATTAACTCTCCATATAAGGTACTGATCATGAAAGTCTTTTCCCCCAAAATCACTAATATTTGATACAGGCCTATCCACAATTTTTGAAACTTGTTGTAGCTACCTGGATTTTCTTTTGGCTTGGCCCACATGAGGATGAGGTTAGAGATCCTAAAATATTTAATGGTAGCTCTCTTATCAAACCACCACTTGACAATGGCTTGATGCTTTGACACATACTCCATGGCAAAAGTTCTTTTCTCCTCCAGGTTGAGGAATTTCATGAGTCAAACCTATACTCGATCTTCACCCCCAACATACTAGTCCATAAATATCAAGATTGGTATTTTCAAGTTCATAGGGAAAACTAGTTGTAGGACATAGACCAATTTTTATGGGAATGTCCCCAAGGTGTTTTTAATCCTCACTTGATCTGTCCATAAAGCATATTGTAGTTGTGTGTACTAATCCTTGGGGTTGTCGTCGAGGAGGTGTTTAATCACTATCGTTAGGTTCTAATTTGTGGACTCTACTATACCATTTCCTTGTGGATAGTAATTAGAAGAAAATTTGAGGATTACCTAATTTTCAAAGTCCCACTATGTGAGTGAGGCAAAGGGAAAGGAGGGAGAATTGTCACATACTAGATAGATGACATCCCAAACCTAGTTATGATGTGCTCCTCTAAGAACTTGCTTACCACTTTTGTGTTGAAATTCTTCAGTGCCTGGGCCTCCATCTAGTGCGTGCAATAATCAGTAGTCATTAGGATGAAATTATGACCTATAGATGAAGGGAGGTTAATCATTCAAACAAAATCCAAGCCTCACTAGGAAAATGGACGTACCTCGTATACTAGCTGTAAGGGCATTGCCAAATGTTTTTCTCGAGTTGCACTTGTCTGGAAAGTGTGGTATGATCTTACGTCTTTGCTAGTGTCTTTGAACAATGTTGGAAAAAAATACCCTTCTCTTATGATTTGGTGGGTAGTTGCCTTAGCTGACTCGTAACATGTCCTATATCTGTCATGGAAATCCTCTAGGACTTTTTCACTTTGAGTCTATCTAGGCACCTCAAGTAAAAACCTTCATAATTGCATTTATATAGCTAACCATTCTTCAGCATGTAGGATTTACTTTTTATTTTCAAATCCATTCTTTGTGAGCTATTCATCCCCTTTGGGCAACAATTTTATAGTATGTAATAGAATGAATCTTGATACCATATATCTATGATCACACTCGGATCGGTGTAAGTTTGGCATATTAGACCCTCTTCAACTTCAAAAATAAGATTTTTTAGGCCTTTCCTTCTTACTATTTTCATTGTTAGGATCTTGAGGTCAAATTATTGGAGGATCGCCATCCATTTCCCCTTTGATCTCCTATCTCATTATGCATCAACAAAGATTTCATGGCCACGTCGGGGACTATCCTGAAGACTTTACTCCTCAGGGTGTAGTGCCAGAATGTTTTCACCACTTTGAATAAAGAAAAAGATTTTTTCTCTAGGCTAGGGTACCTGACTTCAATGTTATTAAGGGGGAAACTCATGAAATCTATCGATCTCTCATTTTCTCCATCCTTCTTCTGCATGAGGATGCCTACATAGGAGTGTTCTGATGCGAAAGAATATACTTTGAAAGGGATAGTGTAATCTAGATTGACAAGGACAAGGGCCATAGCAATTTCACTCTTGATCTCCTCAAATGAATTTCTCACTGGGGGAGTCCATTCAATTTCAGTATCTTTTTTTATCAAGTCGTTGAGTGGCTTTACTATTTCAAAAAAATTGCTAATGAACTTCCTCACACAGTTAATCTTCCCAAAGAAAGATTTCAACTCCTTGTTGCTATGAGGGAGCATCAGCTTGAGAATGGCTTGGACTCATTTAGGGTCAATTACTATTCTCCTTTATGAAATTATGTGCCCAAGAAACTAGCCTTTTGCGAACCCAAATACACATTTCTTTAGATTGAGGGAAATCATGTACTTTCTTCATCTTTGAAGGACTCTTCTTAGATCACTTATATGATCGGTTCATTGTTTTGAAAAAAACTGTCAAATCATCCATATAGATGATGATACACCTTCCAACTATCCCCTTGAAAGCAGTGTCTATTTCTCTCTAGAAACTAGCCCCAACATTGATTAAACCAAAGGGCATCTGTCGATAGGTGAATGTCCAGCATTTGGTGCTGAATATCATCTTTATTCTATCTTCCTCTTATACCAATACTTGATTGTAACCTAAATAATCATCTAGGAAGGACATAATTTGGGAACCATTTACTACTTTTAGTACTTCATCAAGAGAAGGGAGTGGGTAGTTGTCTTTCTGAGAGGCTTTGTTTAGATTTTGGAAATACACACACAATTTTTTCTCATGGGTACCAAGTTTCCTACCCACATAGAGTCTCAAATTGGGAATATGATCCTTGCATCTAGTAGCTTCTAGAATTCCTTTTATATCAGGGGCTCCATAGTAGGGTTCATGGGATGATGACATTGTTAGAATGGTTTGAGTCTGGTTTCAGTAGAATATTGTGAACTATGACTGAGGTGTTATATGTTTTCAGTTCCTCATAACTCTAGGCTATGAAACCTTGATATTCTATAAGGATTTGGACCATCATCTCTTTCTCTTCTTTGGTACATATTTTTCCTGATGTGGACCTCTCTTGGCTCATCCTCCATGCCAAGGTTGTATGTTTCTTATTTTTTACCATCAGGTGGTATGTCTAGGCATCTTCTCATTGAAGTCCTGTCACTGTCAAAAAATATTTCTAGTTCCACCATTCCTTTTGGTATGGAATTGATCCTTAGGTTTATGATGCCTTGATCTTCTAGGACCTCCGGGATGACTTCTTCTTTAGCCTCTTCCTTCCCTTCATATATAATATGCTTTTCAAACACACCTGCGCACATGATGAACTCAAGAATGTGTTGGTCATCTTGAAAGACTTGGAAATTTGCAATGTTATCTAGGATAGATGGGGCTATAATGAGTTCAACTAAGAACTTATTTAGTTTATATTTATCCATCAGGTGTAATGAACTGGCAGATACAGCTAGGGCATTAGTAAAGAAATTTTTTCTTCATGGTATGGATCTGATGTTAAATGCCTTGAATTATTTAATCAAGTACCATGCCCTCTTTTGGTAGGCTGAGAGCCTCTTATCATTGTAAGAATATTGACTGCAAATTTATTTGACAATCAGTTGTGAGTCTCCTTCTACTGTCAAGGCCTTTATTCTCTTCTCATGAGCTAGGAGTCCATGAACCAACGCTTTGTATTTTGCAACATTGTTAGTGCATAGAAAATATAATCGATGAGTAGCATAGAAATACTTACCTCTTAGATTTATTATTTCAATCCCCACACCTACCCCTTTTTTACATTTAGACCCATCAAAATCTAATTTCCATATTTGATACTATTTTGTGGGGTTTCACTTGGTTAGGACATTTCTTGAGAGTCCCCTTGTTTTGAGATTTTGCTTCTTTCCCCCATCACAATCTAAGGGATTTAACTCTTCTTTCCTTAACCCCTGAATACTTTCAAGGTCCAGGGATTTAGCACTTTCACCTTCCTGATCTTCCTGTAGATTTTTGTAGGGTGGACATGCACCATCATCTTAAGTGCTCCAGTCACCGAATATGTTTAGGGTAGGGATCTTGTCATCTAAATCTGACCCACTATCTTGACTCTAGGTTGAATTTCCTTGATCAATGGGGCTATCTTTCTTTGGCATGATGTCACCTTCATTTTCCACCTCAAGGCTTTCCCTTTCTATCTCATGCCTCTCTAAGATTTTGATTGGTAGGATAATTTGAGTTAACACTCGTCACAATGCATCTTGGCAACTGTGGCATGTGAATTCTAAATGACAAAGTTTTGAAAGATGTCATCATTGATGGTGAATTCTTGTAGGGCTTGTATGGGACTGTGATCTTTTTCTTCAACTTCTTTGATTTGAAACATGAGAATGTCATCCATCCAATAGGTTCCTAGGTCAGTCTATGTGAATAGAACTTCATTCAGAGAATTATAGTATGTGATCATCCTCTTTAACTTGGGCTCGACATCTATTTTGATATGATTGTTCAATCCCTTCCATGGTACCCCTAGTTGGGTGAAATCAGTGGAAAACCATCCCCTAAAAAATTTGGTCTATTCTTAACTCAACAACATCCCATAAGTCTCTGGGATATCTACTATGTGCACATTGATGTATTCTTGTATCCTTGGTTCAACAACCATTTGGATGTGCACATCCTTAAGTATGCCAATTACCCTGAATTTTATTTTTTCAAGCTGGATCAACACTTTGTTTTTTGTTTATGAAACCCTCCCAAGTTTTTGACAAATGGATAAGGGAATGACGTTACTTGAATCTCTTGAATCAATCAAGTAGTTGTGTAAGTTTTCTCTGAATATTCATAGACTAAGTAGGAATGGTGGTACCTCTATCTTATCTTTGAACATCGATGGGAAAGCTTCGAAAGAATTGACATTGGAGGTGGTGGTCTTTTCACTACTATATTTTGAACCTCATTTTGAATGGTTTATAAATTTTAGGAGTGCTTCTCTCTGAGAAGGGGATCCTTGAAGTATTTTATGTTTACCTTTGTTTTCTTCAATTATTTGATCGCACATTATTTTTTATTTGACTAAGCCAACCTTCTGTAACCAGCAAACATGTTTAGTGGAGATGATGTGTGAGAAATTAGAGCTCCAAGCAGTGTAGGGTGTTTTCTTGTTTGGGGATCCAATGGAGTTGGTTGTTTTCCCTGAAGTATACCATCTGTTAGAGGTTCCTTTTGGCTCCATAAGTTGTATGAGTTCTGATTATCATTTTGGAAGATGTGAACTTTAGAGTATTCAGGCTCTTTCTCCTTCTAGAATGGGAACACAAACTCTTCTTCTTCAGTATAGGTATCCGAACTTTCTCCATTTCTAGACTCATAGGAGTCAAACATCATGGAGTTAAATTGAATAGGTAGCTCCTCCAAATTTTGAGGATATTGATTGTAGGGGTTACTTCCACCTCTTTCATTACCTTGGTGTGGATTTGGAGCCCCAAAAAAAATTTTCTTGGCAACCTCACAAGTCTTAGCATTATCCACAAGTATGCTACCATTGTTGGGTTGAGTGTTCCATGGTATATTGGACCTTTGCTACCAAAATGGTTTATCCTGTGAATTATTTTTATTGTTGTAGGTATTGAAACTCTGATTTTGATTTTGGGGGTAAGCCTTTAGACCATCAGGCATCCATTGGTATCCACTTTGGTTTTGGAAGGGATTCAACTTCATCCTAGTGAGCTCACTGATGAGTTGGGATAGGGTTTTCTTTATGACATCCAACTTGTAGAATAGGTGAGTATCAATTTTGGTTTGGGGAACAACCCTTTGCTCCAATAATGTTGTCTTATGAGCCTCATAATCAGGATAAGTGATGGATGGTGGTGGGGTCATGAATGGTTGTGCCAGAATTTGGTTTAACAAAGGAATGTAGGTGGACAAAGCTTGACTACTTGCTAAAAATTGATGCAGAGCAATGATGTTACCAATGGTAGGTACGACCCTGAAGTTCCCTTCTTGTGGGTCCATTTTTTGCGTAAACATTATGGCCTCATTGTACACCTTTTCCTTTATGTCCCTATCCATGGGGGAGCTCTTCTTAGAAAAGTTGAAGTGAAGGGGTCGAGGGATTTAAGGTAAACTTGTATGACGGCTACCTCTAGTATAGTATAAGGAGATTCTAATTTTTGATACATCTTGTGGAAATGATGATTGAACATAGAAATGGGCTCATTGGGGTCTTTTCTCATCATTATGAACTAGTGATGTGTTGTAGCAGGGTCTACATATAACTTAAACTGGTTAAGAAATTTGGTTTCAAATTTGGGCCATGTAGAGATAGATCTCAGTGGTAAGTTCAGGTACCAATTGTATGAAAACTCCCACAAAGTGTATGGGAATAGGTGAAATACAACATCTTGGTGGGAAATCTCCTTGTGGTTAAAAATTTATTTGGATGAATGGATTTATTCTTCTATTGTCCTCGATTCTCCATATATAAAATGTGTGCAAAACTTCTAGATTTTTGGGCAATTCATGGAGCTTCCCAATGACATTTAGTGGCGAGATTCTTGTGTTAGCAAAGAAAGGCATCAGATGAGGTTTTTGTGATTTCTAATTTCACAAGTTCTTATTTTGGTTTATGGCTATGAGGATAGTCATGACAGTGATGTGTGATTTTTGTCCAAGTGGATTCTGAGACTCGGTGTGATGGTGAGAGGGGTTCTCTCTTGAGTTTCTTTTGTCACTGTGAGCTCTCCACTGGTGAGTGAGTTCAAGGAACTCACCTCTTTTTGGAGATTATCTAAGCACTTTCTTGAGCCATTCTGGAGAGAAAGATCCAATGTTAGATCCATCTTTTCAGTATTTTGGCCCTCTTTCTAGTGCCACTTTTGTTGAGCATTTTTTTTACACAAGTCAATTGATAGAATCTCGAGGTTCGATTTCCTCTCTTAAAAGAATGACAAAGTTTTTCCCAATGTTCTCCATGGTCATGGTACAACCTTCTTGGTAAAATCAGTTAAAGATAAATGTGAATGTTTACAAGGAGGCCTTTGTTGGTACTTTCAAGATGTCAAACTGGAAAACAACTTTAGTACTTATTTTTTTATTTTATAATTTATCAATACAAGTAACTTACTAATGATGTAAATTCACGTGTAAAACCAAATATGATTGCAAATGCTTCAGATTTATGATAGTAAATTAAAAGAGTTGGGTGACAAGAATAAAGTAAATTTTGCTGGAAATGAAATCCTAATGGACATAAATGATTGTTAATCCTTCTTTTCAAATTTGAATGATAGGAAGATTTGGAGTAACCCACTAGATATAAACCAGACCATGTCGCAATTGTATACCCAATAGATGTAATAGTTTGGAGAGAAAATGTATTTACACGTGCAATATTTTCAAAATCCATCAAATTATGAAGTCACCAAGATGTGCACACACACAAGAAGGATTTATCATTGAACCAAAAATATGATCTTTCCCATACATTTGTCACAACAAAGTAGATGAACAACATAAAACTCCAATTTAAAGAATTGCAGATTCGAGAAACAATAAACACAGTTGGCTCTTTGAAAGGAATGAATAAGTAAACACAAAATCATTAATTTTGCATAGATTTAAGAAAAGCATCACACCATGAATGAAGCACAAATTTTCAATCTTTATTGCATCAATAATCCGACCCTAATATATTGTTTTTCTTACAATATGTAGAGTTGTGATCTACAAACTCTGAACCCCGAAACTAGGGCATCAATAACTCTAAAAACAATGAAAATAAACTAAAACTAAATCTTGATAAAGAAAGATACTACTAAACTAATTGCATGGATCCTTAATCTATTTAAAATCAGCTTGCCCATGAAAATAGGGTCAAACTCATTAAGAAAGAAGAAGAAGATGAGCTGGAGTTCCATAGGTTGTAACTAGAGTCTTCTTCTTGAAATATTGGAATCTTCACTGGGGTTCTCTTTGTGGTGGGAACTGATAGAAGACCCTTAATCATTGCAAAATGAGGTCTAGTTGTACATCCATCTGATATGAAGTTCTATTTTCATGCAAAAAGTGTTCACACTGGAATGACCTAGAATTCTGACCCCAACCTTTGCCCCAAAAATTTCCAAGTGAAAATTTAACAAATTATGGAACCAAAATTTGGGACTTTGAGATGTCGAAAGGCCAAAAAACTAGCCTTTGAAAAATGGTGAAGTATGGAAGAATTTTATTCTCAACAAATGGCTATGTCTAGACTAAATAGTCAGTTTTGGAACACCTATGGATGAGAAGCTCACAATATTTGTACTATTTCATGTACTTGTTTGAATGAATTTAGAATAACTAAGAGGGGAGGGGTGAATCAGTCATCCTCAGGTCTAGATGTAGAAAATAAAACTTTTATGTATTTCAGATCTACTCGGCAAGAGTAGCATATGTGAACAACTTTAATCATGCAGTTTACTGTCAATCAAATTTAACTTGTAGAAACATAACAGTAAAGAAAACCATAAGAATTCACAAAAGTTGACACAAGTATTTAACGTGGAAACCCAATATGGGAAAAACCACCAGTAACATGCTACCAAGTTTTCACTCTTCTAAAGTGATGCCCTGTGAGGAGCCAACCCTGTTAAAGGTTACAATAACACATTGCTAGGTGTGACCTGGTTAAAGGATTTAATCATCCTATCAGGAGTGGCCTTGTTAGAGGACTTAGAACATTCCAATCTAAATGTCACCTTGTTAGAGGATTTATAAAAATGACTTTTAAGTCAACCTTGTTAACGAATTTAACTGATACAATGGTAAGAAAGTATTCAACAGTTTGTGATCTGGTACATACAACTTACTTTGCAATTCAGATCCAATTACATCTCTGATGTTAACTTACTGGATAGTCTACATTGTCATTTCAACCTTTTGATCTACTTGTAAATCTGTCAAGCAATCACACATGCAACACTCTATCTTTGTCTTTTCCTTTTCTGCTAGATCATGCTAAACAATAGATCAACTATGCAAACCTCTTGCATACACATGCATTAATCCACTTTTCACACTCAATGAATAACCCCTGAGGTTATCATATACCTCTCTGTCTAGGTTAGATAAATCTTTTGCCACTTAAACAAGATCGTAGATCTTAGGTTAGGTTAGATCCAATGGATCATTCCATCTTTGCATTACATTTACTTCTTCAAAGTAGTCTCTATTTAAATCTTGAAACCATTCATTAATTACAGTTACCCATACATTAAATGATGTGGATCAATCTTTAATTAACATTACATATCCCAATAAAATTAACTAAGTCAGCCAGAGATCTCAAATCTCATCATTAATCCAATTTATGTAAGTCAGCCTTCATCACTGTTTCCACTCGGCAATTTCAATGGTGCTCGGCATTGAGAAAATTTTTTCTTGTCACAAGCAACTTTACTCATCATAAACAACTTTTCTCGGCACAAGCCAAACTTTCTTAGCACAGAACAACCAAAAAAATTGTCTTTGAAAGATAAGCAACAAATTACTTTGCCAGAGTGCCAACTGATCAAGTACCCTTTGAATTACCTTAACTCAACCATTCACTTGGTCTTCTTGTTAAATCTTCTTCATCAACAATAGATATGGTACTCAAACAGATAACAATAGTCTCACCAATTAAGGTTTGACATCAATGACAAAATAACAATTGCTTGCATTGTCACTTTCCAACAATCTCCCTCTTCGGCATTGATGGCAACACAAAATATTAAAACAATGATTTAACAAGCATAGTTACCAACCAATCCAAAAAGTCACCTGTGTACCTTGATATGAAAGAATCTTCATTAATGTCTTTAGCTTCATTCTGATTCTTATCTGTAAAACATTTCTCCCTCTGTGTCTATAATCACACTATAATCCTCTGTGTCTAATCATCTGTAGACTCCCTCTGAGTAGATAATCACTTCAATGTTTTCAATAGTAACTTCTGCCTCTATGTAATCTTTTCATCTTTGTAAACTCTCTTTCTCGGCAATCTCTTCCTTTTTATAGGTAATCTCTCCCTCAACTACTATATAGGTAATCTCTCCCTCTTTGACAACAATGCCAAAGACATCAATATCTTTATCATGTAGATCTTCAGTATCATGTTGATCCTGTCATCTTCCGTATGACTAATTTTTCTTTTCTGTCCTTGTTCACCTTCACAACTTTAGTTAGCATCCTAAAGTGTGACTTACTGTGCATCAATGTGTCAGATATTCTGAATAAAATATTTGATGCAACAGTACCATATAGAACTTAATCAGCCTTAGTTAGGGGAATCACCCCCAATTTACCTCGTAGATACTCATGAGAATCCTTGGGTAGTGCTTTTGTGAATATGTCTGCTAATTGTTCTTTAGTGTTCACATAGTCCAGTCTTACTTCTTTACTCTGAACTAGATCCCTCAAGTAATGATACTTGATAGCTATATGCTTTGTCTTTGAGTGCATAAAAAATTTTTTAGAAATATTAATAGCACTTGTGTTATCACAATATATGACAAAAGGATCAGTAATTTCTTCCTTCATACCTTTCAGTAGTATCTTCAACCACACAATGTTAGAACAGTTAACTGTTGCTGCCACATACTCGACTTCAGCTATAGATTGTGAGGTGCAATTTTGTTTCTTGCTTGTCCAGGAGATCAATTTCTTTCCTAAAAGAAATGCTCCACCAGTAGTTCTTTTCCTGTCATCAACATTTCCAGCCTAGTCAGAATCAGTGTAAACTCTGAGTTCAAACTTGTCATTCTTTTTGTAGTATAGACCATAGTCCTCAGTTCCTTTCAAATATCTTAGAATTCTTTTAACTTCCATCATGTGAGTTTCCTTAGGATTAGCAAAAAACCTTGCTACAATCCCAGCTACTAGAGCAATTTTAGGCCTACTATGTACAACATATTATAGTTTTCCAATCATTGACCTGTAGAGTGTTTGGTTCACTTCTTTTGTGTCATCATCTTTTGTTAGCTTCTGTCCAGTAGCCATGGGTGTGCTCACTGGTTTGGACTCTTCCATTCCAAAAGTTTTCAATATCTCTTTGATATATTTAGATTGAGTGATATAGATACCATTCTTCATTTGATAAATTTGTAAGCCAACAAAGAATTTTGTTTCACCAAACATAGACATCTCAAACTCAGTTTGCATCTCTGTTGCA
>MU224860.1:726093-738498 GCA_018584345.1 Thuja plicata
TCAATTTGTTCAATTTCCTCATTCATTGCTTGTATCCAATCTTCATTTTCTAAAGCATCTTTCACTATTTTGGGCTCAAATTCACATAACATACATGTGTCATTTTTCAACTTACTTCTTGTCATAATAGAAAAATCCTTTGACCCGATGATCTGATCAAAATTATGATTCCTTCTCACATATTTTGCTAAGGTAGGCTCAGTCCTTTCTTTAGGTTCATCATTTGTATTTAGTTCTGGTTGATTCTGTGACTCGGCATCTCCATCAAATAGCTCAACATTCACTTTCAGTTGCTCAGCAACTCCACTCTATGACTTGGCAAGTGCATGCTGTTGTGTAGTAGTAGTCTCAGTTAGTGAATTAGAATCTTCCTCATCCAGATATATGAATGATCTGTAGCTTTCAGGCTCTTGTGTACTTTCAGATTTATTTCTTTCTACAAACTCATCAATTCTTACATTTGCACTTTCAACAATTTTGTTAGTATTAGTATTCAAACATTTGCAAGCTTTGATTTTTGTTGAATAACCAAGGAATATACCTTCTTCACCTTTAGCATCTAATTTTCCATTTATGTTGTCTTTCAGTATGAAACATTTTCTTCCAAATACTTTAAAATATTTTACACTAGGTGCATACCCATAGAAAAGTTCATAAGGTGTAGCATTTGTACCTTTCTTCACTTGAACTCTATTCAGTGTATAGATTGCAGTACTTACAACTTCTTTCCAATACTTCTCTGCAACATTTTTCTCCATCATTAATGTTCTTGCACAGTCCATAATAGATCTGTTCCTTCGTTTAGCAATACCATTTTGTGGAGGAGTCCTGGGTCTAGACATCTGTCTCTTTATGCCTCGATCATTGCAAAACCTATTAAACTCATTAGAAATAAACTCTCCACCTCTGTTAGATCTTAAGCATTTCAAAATTTTGCCTATTTCCTTTTTAACTTTAGCTAAGTACCATTTAAATAACTAGAATGCATCAGATTTTTCCTTGAGAAATATTACAGTCATCATCCTTGAATAATCATCAACAAATAGAATAAAGTATCTGGCACCACAATAGCTTCTTTCTCCAATGGGACCACAGAGATCAGTATGGAACAATTCCATAATTTCTTCTGATACATGTGTTTTTCTCTTGAAACTACACTTAGTCATCTTTCCTAGTTGACATTGTTTACACATAGCAATCTCATGTTTCTTTAACTTAGGTAGCCCTCTAACCTTTTTCAGTTTACTTATGTTTACCAAGTTATCAAAGTTCACATGACACAACCTCTTATGCCATAACCAAACATCATTGTACTATGCAAAAAAACATGTTTCTTAAAATAAATCCAGATAAAATAAGTTACCTTTAGTCTGATCACCACTTCCAACTAATTCTCCAGTAGAATCATAGATCTTTGCCTTTCTGTGATGGAATTCAACTTTGTAACTAGAATTGTTCAAATGTACAACACTCAGAAAATTGTATTTAAGATCATCAACCCAATACACATCATCACATATGATTTTATCAGTTAGGTTAATCAGTCCATTACCTTTGATAAGACATGGTGAATCATTACCAAATTTTACATATCCTCCTTTACATTGGTTTAGTGTTTCAAAATTATCTTTGTCACCAGTCATATGATGGGAACAACCACTGTCAATGATCCAATGATCATTTTTGCTCATATAAGAGATTAGTGTAGTTTTCTCATCATCATCAGAATCTTCTTTCATTGCAACATAAAAAACTTCTATATCATTGTCATCAGAATTATCAGTGTCATTGTCAGAAGTTTCTTCAGCAATATAACAAGATTTCTTACCTTTATCTTTGTAGTCCTTATATTTCCTGAAGTCTCTATCATCCATTCTGTCTTTGTATTCCTTGTATTTGTTGTCCCTTCTTTCAGCCTTTTCATTTTTGTCAGGACATCTAGCAGCTATATGACCAACTTTGTTGCATGAAAAATAAATAATAGGAAGTTTACCTCTATATTTTCCTTTTCCTCTGGATAGTCTTTTTGCCATAAGTGCTTCAAGTTCTTCAAGATCATCATCAGAAGTGTCACTATCACTATCCACATGTTTCTTTCCTTTCTTATATTTATTGAGAACCAGCTGTGATCTAAAAGAAGAATCAATTCCTTGTGGATTATAGTTATCATAATTTGATATTTCAAATGCAGTGAGTCTGCCTATCACATTTTCCAGATTTAGATTATTGTTAGGAGTACATCTCAATTCTTGAATTATAGAAACTCTAATAGCATATATAGGAAGTAAAGTTCTCAGTACCTTTCTCATAATGGTGTTCTCATCAATAGTTCCATTAGCCCCTCTAATGGCATTTACAACTTTTATTCTACCATAGTACTGAATGACATTTTCACCTTCTTGCATTTTCATCTCATCAAACTTACGTCTTATACTTTATGATTTATCTCTCAACACATTTGTATCTCCACCATAGACATTTGCAAGTTTGTCCCACATCTCTTTTGCATTTGTGTAGTTCTTTATATCATCAAACTATGAATAGCACAATGAGGAGGCGATCTCCAACATTGCTGGATTGTGCTCTTGCTTTTCTCTTAGTTGTACAATTGAAAGAGGAGAATTAAGTGGTACATAGGCATGTTCAATAAGTCACTTAGCATCATCTCCAATACCAGCCAAATGTAGTTTCATCAATCTTTTCCATGCAGGGAAGTTATCTTTGTTTAGCTTAGGAACCTCCTTCTTATACATCTTGATCTTTTCGCTCCAAGTACCTTTAAACTATTTTTAGGAGACCAAAGCTCTGATACCAATTGTTAGAATGAATTTAGAATAACTAAGAGGGGAGGGGTGAATCAATTATCCTCAGGTCTAGATGAAGAAAATAAAACTTTTCTATATTTCATAGCTACTCGATAGTAGTAGCATATGTCAACAACTTTAATCATGCAGTTTACTGTCAATCAAAATTAAATTGTAGAAACATAAGAGTAAAGAAAACCATAAGAATTCACACAAGTTGACACAATTATTTAATGTGGAAACCCAATATGGGAAAAACCAGCAGTAACATGCTACCAAGTTTTCACTCTTCTGAAGCGATGCTCTGTGAGGAGCCAACCTTGTTAAAGGTTACAATAACACACTGCTAGGTGTGACCTGGTTAAAGGATTTAATCACCCTATTAGGAGTAGCCTTGTTAGAGGACTTAGAACATTCCAATCTAAATGTCACCTTGTTAGAGGATTTATACAAATGACTGTTAAGTCAACCTTGTTAAAGGATTTAACTGATACAATGGTAAGAAAGTAATCAGTAGTTTGTGATCTGGTACATACAACTTACTTTGTAATTTAGATCCAATTAAAACTCTGATGTTAACTTATTGGATAGCCTGCATTGTCATTTCAACCTTCTGATCTGCTTGGAAATCCATCAAGCAATCACACATGCAACACTCTGCCTCTGTCTTTCCCTTTTCTGCTAGATCATGCTAAACAGTAGATCAACTATGCAAACCTCTTGCATACACATGCATTCATCCACTTTGCACACTCAATGAATAACCCCTGAGGTTATCATATACCTCTCTTTCTAAGTCAGATAAATCTTTTGCCGCTTAAAAAAGATCGTAGATCTTAGGTTAGGTCAGATCCAACGGATCATTCCTTCTTTGCATTACATTTACTTCTCCAAAGTAGTCTCTAATTAAATCTTGAAACCATGCATTAATTATAGCTACCCATACATTAAATGATGTGGATCAATCTTTAATTAACATTACATATCCCAATAAAATTAACTAAGTCGACCAGAGATCTCAAATCTCATCATTAATCTAGTTTCTGTAAGTCGGCCTTCATCACTATTTCCACTTGGCAATTTCAATGGTGCTCGACATTGAGCAACTTTTTTCTCATCACAAGCAACTTTACTCAGCACAAGAAACTTTATTCATCATAAGAAAATTTTCTCGGCATAAGCCAAACTTTCTTGGCACAGAATAGCCAGAAAAACTATCTTCGAAAGATAAGCAACAAATTACTTTGCCAGAGTGCCAACTGATCAAGTACCCTTTGAATTACCTTAACTCAACCATTCACTTGGTCTTCTTGTTAAATCTTCTTCATCAATAGTAGATATGGTACTCAAATAGATAACAATAGTCTCACCAATTAAGGTTTGACATCAATGACAAAATAACAATTGCTTGCATTGTCACTTTCCAACAGTACTTCCTCATAGTTTACTTCTTGTATTTTCACTTTAGCAATGCGTTATTCTTGCTTCTCTCTAAAAATGGTCAATTCAGAAGTGAAGAACTTGATTTCTTCTTCATGTTTAGACATCCCTTTTATATCTTCCTTGAAATAGAAAATTTTGTGCAGGCCCTCTTTGGTGCCAACTCTTTCTAGAATACCTTTGAATTATTGTATCACTTCTTTGGTCGGGCATAGAAGTTTCCTATCCTCATCTCAGTATAAATCTTGGTCAATACTTGTGAAAAGTTCTCTATTTCTTCCACCCATTCTATAATTTCCTTATGAGCTTGATGCACCTTCTCCAAACATTTCTCATGGACCTTTGTGGATTTTTATATACCTTTGTTCCAGGTATTAAAGTTTTCTATCTCTTAACCTTCATATATATTGACCAAAATTAGGAAGCGCTACTTCCTGATTATCCTTAGATCCTATAGAGATGATCACCATTGTGCCAATTTAGAGTCTAACCCTCCATTTCCTTCCATAAGATCTACCAAATTGGTGGCTTCTTTAATTATAACACTGAATGGCTAGAAGATATCCCTAAACACCTTCTCTCCCCATTATTCAAAACTGTTGTTCCAATCAACACTTGCTTGAATGAAAGAATGAGTTACACCCACGGGAAAGTCTAGAGTAACTTTCTTCTCTAGTATGGCCTATAATGAGGCCTTTGGGAAATTTGGGTCAATGGGACCCAACATTTTATGGATGAATTTATTTAGAGCCTGATTCTTCTCTGTCATGGACTTGATGGTTTCTTCATCTTTTCTCATGAAACCTAGAGCATGTTTGAGTCCTAAGGCTGTCTGAGTCTTAGTTCCTTCTCTTGTTGGTTCTCCCAAATCCACATCTTCAAATTTATAATCTTTTAGGGTTATCTATGCTTGAGATGTGCTTGTAGATGGAACTGCTACCTGTGCCTTCCAGTAACCCTTGGTGTCTTGAGTAACGTATGATACAGTTCTTGCTGGTACATTAATCTTTTTTTAATGGAAGGCTTTCCCTAAGAATGACATATTTGTATCTTCTTTATCCTCTCCATATGTGTAGGTCGTTTTTCAGGGCTTAATCTCTTTAGTGAACCAAGTGGGTATACTAAAGGTGGTAACTTTCTCATACGAGGTGATGTGAAGCACTGAAGCAAAGCTTTGTGGACTAGGGGTCACCCTCTCCTCTTTATCTAACTCTTCTTCATGTTCACCCTCTTCTCCCTTCTCCTCCTCATTGACTTATACTTCCTCTCTCTCTTCAAGTGCCTTCTCTTATTCCCTTGTGGCATCTTGTTCATCTTTATCTTTCCCATCATCCTCTGAGGAACTAATTGATATCTCTATATTGATACCTTTCATAGATTCCAGTTTAGTCTTAAGGCGAGGCGTAGCTTCTTTACTTACTGAAACTTGGGGAGTCAAGCTAGAGGAAGGTATAGGAATAGATGGTGGTGGAGTTGGTGCTTGCACTGTAGGTGTATTGTCTACCATCATATTACCCCTCCTTAGGGGATGTTTTTGGCCACAATCATATTGGCCCCTCATTTCTACATCCTCTCTTACTTATGTGTCTATTTAGGACCTTGATTGGGCTTCTCCAGGCACCTCCTATCCCATCTGACATATTTTCCAGGGGTCTTGACCCCCTGGGTCAAGTTTGACCTCAACCTTGACCTAGGTCAAGGAATACCTCAACCTTGAACTAGGTCAAGGATGACCTCGACCTTGACCTGGGTCCCCCTTTCAAATCTGAAAGCCTTTTGGTTGCCGAAGGTCATAAAAAATTCATTTCCCACTTTTGGGTCAGCTCTTTTGGGTTCCAAAGTGGAAAATTTTAAATTATATTTAATATAGGTACTCTTCTAGGGGCATGGGTTTATTTGTAATTTAATTCTCCTATGTCGGCCTCTCTAGAATATTGTGCCCTAGTTTCATATAAAAGGAAGTTTTATCCTCTCATTTTCTCTATGTCATGTGAAGCAATAACTATCAACTAAGTGAAAAAACAAAGGAAGTGTGATCAAGAAAAAAGTTCAAACATCCATTTTTTCTACATGTTTTCAAGATCTTAAAGTATTCAATTCTTCCTGTCAAGAATTCAAGTTCTCCATTGAAGATCAAGGATTCAAGATTTCAAGCCAATGAAGGGATTTGGTTCAAAAATTCAAGATTCATCATTCAAAACCCTAGATCCATCCATCATGGTGGAGTGACCTTCCTTCAAGATCCTTTGTGTATCCTCAAGACTCTTTCATTTTCTCTCTTCAAGGTGGATTCCAAGCATATGATCATGGAGGTTTATGGTTTCTAATTGAGTCCAAGATTTCATATTCACATACTTGTTTACATTCAAAATAGAATTGCATATCTATATGATTAGATTTACTTCTACTTCTTGCAAGCATTCTTTATTTATTTATTTCAATTTTAATTTTTAAAATAGGGTTTGACTAAGGCAAACCCCTCCCCCCCAAAAAACAAACCTCTTTTGATTGTAGGTACAAGTTCATAATAGAAGATCAGGATGGAGATTCAGATACCCTTTTTGGCAAACTTCCGGGAACCAAAAACAAAATTTCAGTCTAAGACTTTTTAGGTCGATTGTGACCTAGGGCACAATCGGAGATTCTAGAAAATGGTGACATTGACTTGAGGGTACAAATTGGAACTATCTCAGAATGAAAAAATATTTCTGGGTTTTGTCCGTCTTTGTGTTTCTATTCCAGATCTAGTCTTAGATTTTCCAGAAACTCAACACAGGCTTTAGAAAACAACATTCTTTGATATGAAATATTTCAAGGTTAGTGCATTTATCCTATTCAATTCAATTAAGGTTTTCAATCTATCTAAATCTATTCTACATTTAAATTAATCAAATCAATAAATCCTGGGTACTTAAGATCTTCCTACCTTATTCTTGCTTCTAAATGATTGATTCATTTATGCATTGATCCTTTCTTTTTGGTTAATCAACTTGGATCTTTAATTTGCATATTCAAGGATAGAAGGAGAGAATCGTATTTACCCCCATAAAAATAATAAACACAAAAATATTTAAATGTAAATGATTTTATGTTAATGAACACACCTCTAAACCTAATTCATTCATTTTACCCTTTACATTTTGGTGAACCCGCGATAGACAACTCTTTCTTTTTGGTGTTAGATGTTTTTCCTCTTTTTCTTAGATACTAGATCTTGCATATTCAATTAGTTAAAAATACCAAAAAAAATCTACATAAACATTAACATATAAAAACACTTCTTGCATTACATTCATTATCGAGATCTTCAAGATGCTTTGGGGGGATGGTGGTTTTTCTCATTATGCTTCTTTTAGAATCTCTATATAGTAGTTATGATTTTTATGAGAGTAGCATTAATTTAATTATGTTTGTTAATCTTCATGTTTCACTTGCTTATGCTATTTTGAGATTAACTAATACTAGTCTTCCTACTTTCAAAACTTTCATTAAGGATTTGTGTAGTGGACTTATTACTCTTTTGGATTATGTGAAGAATTAGGTAGATGATACCTCACTTCCTAATCTTCCTACTCCTATCATGACTAATCTAGCTCCTAATATTCCTTTTCCTCATCCTATCAATCCTAATTCAATTCCAAATATTCCTATTTCTATTTCTCTAACTTTAATCCCTAGTTCTTCCCACACTTATAATGGGGCTCAAGCTAGGATTCATGATAATAATGTTCAAGAATTCTTTCATTTACCTTCACCTCCCTATCCAATCCATGATGATGATAAATGGAAAAACAAGGAAACCTCTTCTAATACTATCATTCCACCATACACAACATTTTCTCATGAGCACCATAATCAATCTCCTCCTATCGAATCTTTGCAAGATAGGTACACTACCGAATATACTATGGTGGATAAACAAGGCTATAAAGGTTTAGGGCTTGGTATCAATGAATAAGGCATTAAAATCCTGATTCATTCATCTCCTAAACAAGATATGCATGGTATAGGATTTCCACCTCCTCCAACTAGGGTGTTTGACCTTAACCTTCATCCTCCTCTTCATTTTCTTCTTCCCACACCTTCTTTAGATTACCCTGATACTCCTCAAGATGTGGCTAAGAAAGTGTATGTCCAATTAATGAAATATAAGAAAGAAATCTTCAAACCTATTCCAAAAAATGCTCTCTCTAAATATATATGTCCTTTTCATTATAGTAATAAACATATACTTGTTGGTTGTATGCATTTCAAGCTATATGTTAGAGAAAGAGTTGCTTTGGGAATTATATCTCATTCCTGTGCAGTATTACAATTTATTCATAATTTTGATATAGGTTATTCCCCACATTCTTCTATAAGTTAGATCATGCTTCTCCTCTTGTTCTTAACTGGGGGGAAAGAGGTATTTTATTCTAGTCTTCTAGGATCCATTTTTCTCTTAGCATATATTTTGTTGGGAGTTTAAATGGTTATTCTTTCTATATTATATCCCTATAAAATATTTATAATCATTCATGATATCTTTTCTAGGACATTTTTTTGTAAAGATATCTCTTTGATACAATATCGCTTGATATAATTTGATATTTCCCTTGCTTTCATCCTTGGGGGGCAAGGTATTTTCCTTCTTCCTCTATCTAAGGATCTACTTTCCTTAGCTTAGTGGCATTTGTTTATCATATAACATTATTTTTTTATAAGATGTATGTTTTTGACTATGGATACCCTCTTATATGAGAGGTGATAGTCCTAGCTTATCACCTCTTCTTTATTTTGAAAACTATGCTTTTGATAAACTTTTTCCTTTTCTTTGGGTTAGAGTGTGACTCCTTCATTCCGAGATTCCTCTCCCTCTTCATTGCAAGGGGCTTGATGATTGAATCTTTGGTCCCTCTTTTCTTTGGAAGATGATATTTTATTCTAAGCACTCCTCTATGGTGGGGGTCTTAATGATAATATCTCTTCCTCTTTGAGGATCCTTTTTCCATATGTGACATATCCATTTCACGATTATCTATACTCTTAGAGGTAAGGGTCAATACTCTTTGCTAAGGATATAGTGTATATTGTTGTTAAGTTGGATATCTCCTTACTTTGTGAAGTAGGTATTCTCTTTTCTCTTCCTTATCCTACCTATTGGTTAGTCATGATAATGAGGGGGCATATATAGGGTCTCCCTTATACTATATTTTACATTTACATTTTACAACATGCTAAATCCTCGGAAGGTAACACACATAAAGTTGCTAAATCCTGAAGAGACACACATTTTTAATTTTATTTTTTGCTAAATCCTCGGAGGGGTACACAAATAAGTTGCTAAATCATGAATACATACACATTTTTAATTTTAAAATATGCTAAATCCTTGGAAGGTAACACACATAAGTTGCTAAATCCTTAAAAGACACATTTTATACTTTCCATAGTGATACAAAAATGTGGATCTATGGATATTTTAAAAGCCATCAGAAGACACATTACAAGTACAAAGCATAATTTATGGGTGAACCTATTGGGATCTCCCTCCTTGGTGATTCATGGTAAGGTGGGCATCTTACTAGGTGAGGTAATCACTATCTCCTTTCTCTCTTTCACTTTCATGCTAGTAGGATTAGATCATGAAGCTATGTTATCTGTAGTGTTGCTCTTGTCTTACTTATGTAATCATGTATATTTTCTATGATTGATTTCTCTTTACTTCCACATCTTTATGCATGTATGTTGAGTTATAACCCTTGGTCTGGGGGGCTCATGTCCTTCACTTAGTGATTTTCTACCTCATTACGATCCACCCAAGTCTTTCTTCTAACTTTACCGAAAGCATGTTCGATTTCCATACTTCCACTAAAGTGGGAGCTTTATGTATCATCTTAAAATGGAAGAAATTCCATGTTAAGAATTATTATCCCTCCTTAAGGGAATTTTTTTGGCCACCATCATAATTTCCCCTCATTTCTACATCCTCTCTTACTTCTATGTCTGTTTAAGACCCTAATTGGGCCTCTTTGGGCACCTCCCATCCCATCTAACATATTTTCCAGGGGTCCTGACCCCATGGTTCAAGGTCAACCTTGACCTTGACCTAGGTCAAGGATGACCTCGACCTTGACCTGGGTCCCCCTTTCAAATATGGAAGCCTGTCAATTTCCGAAGGTCATCAAAAATTTATTTCCCGCTTCTGGGTTGGCTGTTTTGGGTTCCAAAGTGTAAAATATTAAATAATATTTAATATAGGTCCTCTTCTAGGGGAATGGGTTTATTTTTAATTTAATTCTCCTATGTCAGCCTCTCTAGAAAATTGTGCCCTAGTTTCGTATAAAAGGAAGTTTTCTCCTCTCATTTTCTATAAGTCACGTGAAGCAATAACTATCAACTAAGTGAAAAACAAAGGAATTGTGATCAAGAAAAAAGTTCAAACATCCATTTGTTCTACATGTTTTCAAGCTCTCAAAGTATTCAATTCTTCCTCTCAAGCATTCAAGTTCTCCATTGAAGATCAAGGATTCAAGCTTTCAAGCCTTTGAAGGGATTTGGTTCAAACATTCAAGATTCATCATTCAAAACCCTATATCCATCCATCATGGTGGAGTGATCTTCCCTCAAGATCCTTTATGCATCCTCAAGAATCTTTCACTTTCTCTCTTCAAGGTGGATTCCAAGCATACGATCATGGAGGTTTATGGTTGCTAATTGAGTACAAACTTTCATATTCACATACTTGTTTACATTCGAAATACAATTGCATATCTATTTGAATATCATAGCTTCATTATTAGATTTACTTCTACTACTTGCAAGCATTTTTTATTATTGATTTCAAGGTTAATTCCTAAATTAGGGTTTGACTAAGGCAAACCCCTCCCCAAAAAAACAAACCTCTTTTTCTTGTAGGTACAGGTTCAGAATAGCAGATCAAGACAAAGATTCAGATACCCTTTTTGGTAAACTTTCGAGATCCAAAAACTAAATTTTAGTCTGAGACTTTTTAGGTTGATTTTGACCCAGGGCACAATCAGAAATTCTGGCAAAAGGTGACATTGACTTGAGCGTACAAATTGGAACTGTCTAAGAATGGAAAAATATTTCTGGGTTTTGTCCGTCTCAGATTTTCCAGAAACTCAACAGAATTCTTTGATCTAAAATGTTAAATTTTGGATCAGATTTATGTCTTTTAAAATTTTCTTATATTAATCCAATATATATATAATCTCAATATATATATATATAACATATATTTACTCACTATATATATATATATATATATATATATATATATATATATGTATTACTAATATAGTAATAGATATGTATATATATAATTATATTAACATTAATATTTTGCAGTTTGAATAAGACTCGCATTATTCATTGTATATGCTTGTCTTTGATCGATCAACATTTGAATATAAATAAGGAGACATGATAGTATAGAGGCATGTCTCCTTAAGGAGACATGACTCTATATTATCATGTCTCTTCATAACCTTATGTGCTATTAGTTAACCGATAATACTGATTGACATTTAGAAACTCAAACAATACATAGTGAAAGGCATCTGATTGATCATAAGATAATACCTTCTCTATGTTATTCTAGGGAGCCCGATTGGTGTGTAGTAGAAGTGCCCAATTGGTAATATACTATCACTGATAGTAATACTACATGATAGTAATAGAAATTAATACACGATCAGTGATGTCTGATCACCCGATCGGTATTAATACTAAACTGATATCAATCGGTATTAACAAAACCAATGTCAGTCAGTGATATCCAAACTGATGACAATGAATTTGACCAATACTAATTGTATCACATAGTATTATGACTTATTATTAATCAATTATAATATACATTATACACTTTATATGTATATTGATATATATAATAATATCATTATTATTATATATATCAATAGGCATATATATAATGTAGAATAATATAACAATAATATCAATTCAGATATTTATATAATGAATAATATGATTTCATTCGATCAAATCCATTTCAATAGTTAATTAAATTATTAATATGATAATAGATTAATTTTCTCAATTATGATTGCATGTAAATACATTAATATATATAATAATAATATCTATTATTATTATCATATATATTGATATGCATAAGTTAATCTATTCTCCTAATATT
>MU224860.1:770204-782044 GCA_018584345.1 Thuja plicata
CCAGTCCACATGGGTAACTTCACCCACCTCTTCAGTTCAAAAAGGTAACTCATAATTAGCTCTTCAATCAACCAAACTCTATCTCCTCTTTACCAAATGAAGAGGTGGAGTTTACTGATGGCTTCTCTAGTTCCTTTTAATCTCAACAATTCATCTCCCTATCTCTAGGATTGACCTCAACTGTTCATTTCATCACTAATTCCTATATAATAAACCCTTCATAACCATTTAAAGGATCCAGATTTCAAGCTCTCGTGCACCATTACTATGTCAGTTTGGTTCTAGCATTCAATCCATCTTGTGATCACACACCCATTTCAATTAGCAAATTCTTGACACTTCTCAAGTCATAGACGCTGCCCCACTAATACTGAGCATCAAGAACAACGTTTTGGAAGGAGTAGAGAGAAACAATATAAGCTTAAAGCATCATGGGGTTTGCATTTATTTGTTTTTCTTTCTCTTGCTTGTACATTTTATTGATTACGTTTCATTGTTATTCATTTTAGTAGTATTGTGTATTTGATTTGTATCATTTGTAAAACCTTTGCTACTGACCCTTGACTTTGGAAAGCTTGGGAATCCACGGATCATGTGAAGAGAGGCGTACATTTTGGTGAACCTGACATGAATCAAACAGCCCAAATATCTCTTGCAAACAAAGAATCGGATTGATCAACCATGGCCGTACGGTCATAAATTTAAAAATCTAACTTTTCTTCAATATTTGTATTATTTCACAGTTGCTCGTATTTTACCACAATCAACAAAACTGTGCCGCAATCGAATAGTTTAATACCACAATTGATTGCAGGATTTTGTAGTATTATTCTATCTTTTTCTATCTTCTTTCTTTGGGTACTTTGTCACAATTGTTCAATCCGTACTGCAATCATCATTATTTTGTCCCAGTTTCCCGATCCATGCCATAATCGACAGCATTTCATTGCAGTTTCCAGTGCTTTACCGCAATCACCAGACATTTTTTTCAATTTCTGTGCAGAGCCAGGAGAATCACCAAGAACAAAGAAGGGTAAGTTTTGGTAAGCATCATTCATTATTTCAAAGTTTCATATACTCTCATTTTTTGCAAATAATCCTTTTTTGGTACTAACCTATTTAAACAAAGCAAACTAAAAGGATTTCATTTGTCAATTTGGGTTTAAAAAGAACAGTGCTTGCAAAACATATCACATCTCATATTTTGGATTTGGGCTTAAAATTGACGTTAGGATTAAAACTGAACAAAGGCAAAAAATCTCTCAATTTCGTGCATTAAAAGTGAAGAAGCAATCAACACCTACTTTTGGGCTCAAAATTGAACATTGGTGCTTGTATGGTGGTGTAGCTTAGTTCACACTTTAAACTTTGGAGCTTAATTGATTTACCTTATGTCTTGAGTTTTGGGTGCACTTCCACAAACTGTTAGATTACATACCTTTACATTTTTACAAAGGCCTATCCGGGGAATGCGCTTCTTCCTCAGAGGATGACCTTAAACTGGTAATCCTTCTGATCGATATATAAACAAGGTGTGAACCAAAGTTCTGTCTTATCTAGCAAAGCTCTGGCGAGGCATGTTGATAATAGTTTGGATCGGGTGAATATCCCTAAGGAGCCAGCGTGGTCAACTAGGCTCTTAAGTGAGTCATGCACGTACAAACCAATTGGAGAGATGCCACAGACCCTTACTACAACCTTTATTAGTTAGAGGCCAACCTGTTTTACCTCCGAATAGGTACCTTATTATAGTGCAAGGGGTTGCAAAATTTCCCCTCAGGATTCCCAACATATGTGTCCCACGATATTTGTGTAGTGAAAGAGATCTTCACTTCATGGAAACAATACTTGGAAACAGAAAAAACATGGGCACATACATCGTGGATCTTCATGTCCTAGTAGTGTGACAATTGATGTGTGAGCTAATGGACATTCAAGTATTGGGCCTATAACATTGTATTCTGAAGCCATTGACCTAGATTAATCTAACTATTCATTTTTGAGACCTCATGATAACCTTGCAACTTGAAAAAGTTGTAGAACATACACAATTTCAGTCTTCATTCTTCAAAACACAGTGTCTATTGTGCTTGTTTCTTTGATCAGTTTCTAAAAATGCAAAAAAAAACATCCAAACTGTCAAAATGAGTCAAACATGTTAAAGTCTAGGGTTGTCAACATCAACTATCTTAGAAATCAGAAGCACTATTCCTAAAATTTCAAAATTATCAAGCAGTGATACTTATCCTCTAGTCTTTTTTTAGACTGTTCCTCATTTACCGTAGTTGCCCGCATTGTGCCGCAATTGAAGGAAGTTTTCCACATTTGACTTGTTTATTGTGGTAATGATCATGTTTATTACTGTAATCGGTGATAATCTACCACAATCGACCATTTATTTTACTACAATTGGTGAAGTTGTACCACAATTGACCAGAGATACTATATTCCTGTTTTGACCTAAAACCTTGAAAGGATTCTTCATTTGGTGTCCAAAACTAGTGTCTATTCGAGGAAAACATGAAGAACATTGTGTGAATCTCTAAATATTAAAGATTACCCTTTCTCTATAAAGCATGATTATTTTCAAAAACATTGTTAGTTCAAAAGCTCAGACTTGAAATACCTTGATCTCATCATATCAAACATCATCATCTTTATCAAAGTGACTTTATCCAAGGCAAAGGTAGGCAAATCTTATCTTTTATCATCACCACTTTGAGATCAAGTTATATCAAAATCTGTCCTTAGAATTACCCTTGTCCAAAACATAACTCATACTTCCTCAGAAAGGATCTTCTTCCTTGTTTTCTTTATATCACTTGTTTTAGTTACAAAACCTAGACCGCACTATGTCTCAAACACCTCATGGAGGACCTTACACAAGGTCTAAGGCTATAACTCAACCTGATGAGTCATATATCAACTGTTTCCCCACTTGGGAGATAGAGCAAGAGAATTATCCCTTCATGAACACCAATTCTGCTATATTCATTGAACAGCCCCGTGGGGCAGCCTTTTTCCAAGATATCATAGAAGAATTTGAAGATGTGGAGAGAGATGCTTACTCCATGAAATTAGTTGACATTGTTTTAGAGAGTAACCCTAAACGTTACTTGGCCATGCTAATAAATAAGGGAGTCAAACTCCCCACTAAATTCAGTATATCGACTATATGGTTCAAAAACCCTCTCATAAGTCAAAACACTACTCAAACTCCTAAAATGCTACCTGTTGTGTCTCCAATCTTTCCACCATTGGTTTTATCCACATTGACACAGACTATATCTAATCAAACCAATGACCCAACCTAGGACAGTACATCTTCTACTCAAAGCATGACAGGCTCGCAACTAAGTGCACCCATGGTCACTAGTATGCCTCCACCTTTGGTCTCATGGCCAAGACAATCAAGCTCTCATGCTATGCCTTTCAGCCCACCAAACACCAACTGTTATGAAACTATGTTTCTACTGCAATCAATTCACACTAGTCTTGGGATTAACACCTCATGCTCATAGGGATCCATCTCTATAGGAACGAATTACAGTCAAGGCCCACCCAAGGCTACATCTTTGCCCATTCTGACAGCAATTCAACCTCTACAACAACAACCCCAGCTTTAGTTGCCTCAAATCCAACCCCTGCAATAGTAACCCCAGCTTCAGTTGCCTCATTTCCAACTCCCACAACAACAAGCCTAGCTTTAGTTGCCTCAGTTCCAACCTCAGCGACAACAACCCCAGTTTCAACCCCAACCTCAGTAGTAGAAATACCAACCCCAGCAGTATCTACCCTAGTTTCAATCACAATAGAAAATGCATCAAAACCCACCATGGGCTACTCATGTCCCTCCATTTACAAATCACTCAGTGTGGAATCAATATCAAGTCCCTAGGATGAAATCCTATGTTCCTACTCAAGGGACATAGAGGCGCAACCTCATACCCACCACAACACAAAGGAATGTCCACACACACTAGCCTCAATATCAAACAGACATGTTAATGCAACAAATGAAAACCCTTCAAACCCAAATGATGGATATGAAAAATCAGGGGCAAACTAAATCCTATACCGCAGAGGTCTTATACCCATACCCCTTTGACCATTCTCTTCACATGTCTCCTTTCCCAAATCACTTCTCGGTACTAAAATTTGACAAATATAGGGGCAGTACCAACCTTATTGAACATATCTGAGATTTTTTTGCTAGTTGCATTGAAGTCGCCCATGATGAGACATAACTAATGTGACTGTTCCCACAAATCTTGGCCAGACCAGGAATGGAATGACTCTCGCATTTACCTCATGGCATTCAGTCTTGGGGAGAATTAGATGAAAAGTTCATAGCTCACTTCCATCATAACATCAAGTGCAAGGTCAGCATCAAGGACCTTTGTGACATTAAATAGAAGGATGGAGAGTCTTTTGTGAAATTCCTACAAAGATGGAGGAATATGGAAAACCACATAACATGTGATGTGCCCGAACAAAACTTAATAGTCATGTTTGTTGACAATCTAATTCCAGACATGTCATTCACAATAGAGTTAAAGTTAGCTCCAAAATTCACACAACTCATCAAAAGAGGAGTTCATTGTGAGAAGAAATTAGTCAAATGAGGAATCCTTGCAGATCCCACACAAATGAATACAAACAAAAATGCAATGGACAAAGCTAAGTGGTGGAACAAAAACAAAAATGTCACT
This sequence comes from Thuja plicata, assembly GCA_018584345.1. NCBI lineage: Eukaryota > Viridiplantae > Streptophyta > Pinopsida > Cupressales > Cupressaceae > Thuja > Thuja plicata. Next base: position 774,917 of record MU224860.1, read on the forward strand.
AGTGATGTAGTCATTGATGTGAAGATAGTCAACTATGCACAACCTAAGGTGTCACTGCAAGGCGCACCTATGGCAAACCAAAAACCCATAGGGCCCACTCAACAAGCATACACCCAAAACCAACCTCCTCCTATACAAGCGGCCACTGTGTCAAACAGTCAACAGAAGAATCAACGCCGACCATAGTTTCAATTCCAACAATGAGATTTCACACCATTGGGAGAGCTGATAGAATCAACTTTATGCAAGTTGATCCAATCAAACACTATCACTCTCCTAGAAATCAGGGACTTTGAACAAGATGAAAAAAAACCGAGGTGGTATAGTGACAAATATTTTTGCAAGTTTCATCGAGTGAAAGGGCACAAAACAGCTAACTGTTACCGATTGAAACATGTTATCCAAGACCTGATTGACACAGGGGTCATCAATGTGATGAATACCCAAACCAAAGGCACCACTAATCACACTATCTTCAATGATACCTTTCATGATCACAACAAGGGAAAAGCCTCTGGGTTCAATGGACAAACAAAACAAGTTAACTATACATATGTCAACAGTGATAATGCTATCAATTGCCTCAATCCTTCAGATAGCCATGTGGATACAATCACTATCAAAGACCAAGGTAACAATTGTGCTGTAACAATGCGTTATGCCAGAGTCATCTTGCAAGGATTACCATCCTCACCTACTATCTCTGCCAATCCTAAAGCAAACTCAGATCCACAAACAAGCATAGTGGACCAACTAAAGCACACACCTGCCCAGGTCTCCATGTTTGACCTATTGCACATATCTCCATAGCATAAACTAGCACTTGACAAAGCCCTTCAGAATGCAGCTATCCCAAGGGACATAACACCCAAGAGATTCCAAATGATGGTCAACCATATAGCTGCTAAAAAACATGCCACATTCATAGATTGTGATGTACTGCCACATAAACCCCTGCATAATGACACGCTGCACTTACTTGTCCATGTCCACAAAAGTGCTATCCATAGGGTCCTTTTTGATGGTGGAGCTAGGCTAAACATTTGTACTCTAAAGTTAATCAAGCAACTGGGATATTTAGAATCAAGCATTGATGTCACAAGGAGGATAAATATCAGAGCTTATGATGAAGAGGAAAGGTCCTCTAAAGGTATTATCATTCTACCTATTCGTATTGGTCCTATGGTCAAAAACACTCCCTTCCAAATCTTAGACCTTGAGTTGGGATACAACATGCTACTAGGGAGACCTTGGATACATGAAATGTAAGTTGTACCTTCAACATACCATCAATGCATCAAGTTCCCACACCAAGGAGAGGAGATCATCATAGAGGGAGATCCCAATCCTTTCCAATATTGTAATGTGGTCCAAATCAAAACTAATAATGAGGTGCCATCAAACCAAGATGCAAGCATCCCATCCTCTTCAGATTTGAATCTCAAGGATGTCACACAGGCAGCAGGAAAGATAGTCATTAACCAGGACACAAGTATTCCCTCCTCTTTAGATCCAAATCTTAAAGATATTAGAAAAAAACAGGCAAGATATCCATCACGGACAAGGGTTGTGGTGAGTATAGATATGAAGAGGATTTTACCATCATGCACATGCCTCAAAGCCCAAGAACTCATGGCATGCAACAACCTGTTATTGCAATAGAAACTCCATAGCCTATTATATTCAGATGTCCACCCACAACTTTTGTCTAATGGGGAGACATAGTGGAAGAAAATCCTTTTGAACAAGACATCAATACTTGGTTATACCAAGATCACCCTGAGACAATCCGACCACCACTACCCTTGTCAAACTATGGTAATGGTTACACAATGATACAAATATTTGGGTATGATGGTATGACCAGACTGGGGGCAAGGCAATAAGGCATATTTGAATTACCTCTCCCACCAACCCAGAGAAACACAAGATGGTTGGGCTATGGACAAAAAAGCACCAGACCTATAATCCAAGACATTCAAGTTAATCAGGAACAAATAGAAGAGATGCACCAGGGGCACAACATAGAGCATGTCTTAATAAGAAACATATTATCATAGTTGTTTCCCGTCGAAGAGGGAACCACACAATCTCGAATAAACCTACACATAGAAATCGATGATAACCAAGGAAGTGAGACATCAGATGAACGTTCTATTGAGACTGACTCCCACGAGTATGAGTGGAGATCCCTTCACGAATCTGAACCATTGATACCATATTATTCCCCTAGGACAGGCATTATCATAAATCTAGCAGACCTATTTGACCAATTGACCATTACCAAACAACCCTACATAGATAAACATGTCATTTATCAGACCTCAAGTGGTCTGTCCACATCACAGTCTAGTTTTGTAGGAACCATATCAGTAGTCCCTTTCAGTCAACTAGAGCCAAACAGTCATGAAAGTATCTGTCTTGTACACCTTGAGCTCATAGAGTGGGATCAACAAGGACCACCTGTTCTAGATGTATTTGAGAATGACAAGGAAATAGCTCATTTCATGGGACTAAGGGAAGGCATTCCATCAGGAGACCATAAGGCAGGCTTCTCCATTAACCTTGACAGAGAAGCATATTTCGGGGAGGAAGCTCCTCTTTTGAGTCCACAAAAGCATAAAGAACAAAAGAATGATAAAAAATCTAAAAGAAGACGTATCTTCTAGTGAAAACCTCATTGAGGCGCTAGAAGATGGAAAGAAGGAAATCCTCCCCTTGATAGAGGAGAAATCAGTGTTACTAGTAGAAGAAACAGAGGAAGTTAATTTGGGAGATGACAAAAACCCAAAGAACATATACTTGGCAAAATCACTCACCCCCGAGGAGAGAGAATAGTTCATCAGTTTCTTCAAGGCATGAATGATCAATTTCACATGGTCCTACTTGGATATGCCAGGGTTAGATCCATAGCTAGTACTACACCATCTCCCGTTGCTACCCAACGCCAAACTTGTCAAGCAAAAGCTAAGAAAGATGCATCCCCACATTGCATTGCTAGTCAAGGAAGAGTTGAAAAAGCTCCTAGATGCTAAGTTCATCAGACCTATACCATATGCGGACTAGATATCTAATTTGGTACCGGTTACAAAGCACAGTGGTCAGATATGGGTTTGTACAAACTTCAGGGATCTCAACATAGCTTGTCCCAAGGATGTCTTTCTTTTACCAAACATTGATATGATAGTAGATCTAACTTCCAGACATCAAATTCTATCACTCATGGATGGCTTTTTAGGTTACAATCAAATAAGGATCGCATCGGAGGACCAACACAAAACAACTTTCACATGTCCTTGGGGAACATATTGTTGGAATGTCATGTTGTTTGGTCTAAAGAATGCCAAAGCAACATATCAAAGGGCTATGACAACTATATTTCATGTTCTCATCCACAAGACAATGGAAGACTATGTGGATGACATACTAGCCAAGTCAATACTTCTAAAGGATCATCTACATGTTTTGGGACCCATCTTTGACAGAATGTAGGAATTCAAGGTCTGTCTAAACCCAAAGAAGTGTGCATTCAGTGTCATAGCGGGAAAACTACTGGGGTTCATATTATCACATAGAGGAATCAAAGTGGACCTAGCAAAGTTCAAAGCAATATTGGACATGCCTCCACCATCAAACCTGAGACAACTAAGAGGGTTACAAGGAAGGCTCCAATCGATTAGATGCTTCATAGCTCAACTAGCAGACAAGTGCCATCCATTCCAACATCTATTGCATAAAGACATAAAATTCATATGGACAGAGCAATGTGAACAAGCTTTTCAAATATTCAAAGACTACCTTCTCAAGTCTCTTATATTGGTACCACTAGTACAAGGTAGACCATTTCTTCTATATATCTCAGTGACAGAATCAGTGTTAGGTGTACTCTTGGCACAACATGATGATGCAGGAAAAGAGAGGGTCGTCTACTATCTAAGCAGGACTTTGGTTGGATATGAGCTAAACTATACACAAATTGAGAAGTCATGCCTGGCAGTTGTTTTTTCTTCCCAGAAGCTAAGACATTATATGTTGAGTCACCAAACAAAATTGATCGCACATAATGATCCTCTAAAGTACCTCCTAAGAAAAGCAGTGCTCACTGGATGACTGACAAAGTGGGTAATGATCTTAAGTGAGTTTGACATTGAGTACATAGATAGAAAGGCCATCAAATGACAATTGAATGTAGATCAACTAGAAGAGGCACAAATTCAAGACCACCAGCCTATTACTTCTGACTTTCCTGACAAATCTATCATGACACTACAACCGGCGATTGAAGTATGGAAAATTTATTTTGATGGATTGGTACGAACCATGGTGCGAGGGCATGGATAGTGCTTATCACTCCAGATCACAATACAATTCCAGAGTCTTTTAGACTTAACTTCCCATGCACCAAAAACATAGCAGAATATGAAGCAATGGTCATCAATCTAAACATAGCAATTCAATGGAGAATCAAGAACCTTAAAGTCTTTGGCAATTCACAGTTGGTCATCAGTCAAGTCAACAATGATTATATGACCAAAGATGAGAAAATCATACCATACAGAGCATAGATGGAACAACTACACACCAACTTCCATTACATCTTCTTCAAGTAAGTCCCAAGAGCACAAAACAAGGCTGCAGATGCGATGGCTACCATAGCATCATTGATTGATATGATAGGTAACGAAACAAAATTCCAATTTTTAGTGGAGAAACTCTTGGTGCCCTCACATCATGCATCTATCACGGAATCATCATGTGTCCTTGTTGGTCCTGAATCCCCATGGTACCAAGATGTCTATAACTATCTCCAAAATAATGTCTTACCTCCCAACTTGTCTAGAAACCAGAGAAAATCCCTCATCCGCCAAGCCTCTAGGTATACCATCCTCTCAACTACTATATACAAATGAAGTCTAGATGGAACGTTACTACAATGTCTCACTTCCATGGAATCCCAGAAAGCTTTGTACAAGGTACATGAAGGAATTTGTGGAACCCACAGAGGTGGTAACAACTTATCTAAGAAGATAATCTGCATGGGATACTATTGGCCCACAATAGAGACAGATGCAAACAAACATGTTCAAAGGTGTAGACAGTGTCAAATTCATGGAGATCTCATCCATGCACTCGCCCAGGAACTAAATCCTATCACATCACCATTGCCATTTTTAATGTGGGGATTTGACCTAGTGAGCAAAATTACACCTTCTTTAGCAAATGGACACAACTACATCATAACAACAATGGAGTACTTCACCAAGTGGGTGGAAGAAATTCCACTCACTTACATCACTAGAATTCAAATAGCAATGTTCATACTTAACCACATTATCTGTTGATACGAGATCCCCCAAACTATCCTGATAGATCATGGTACACCTTTCTAGAACAAGGATGTTGAAGACCTATGCAAACAGTTCCACATCAAACAAGGGTTCTCTTCATTTTAATACCCTCACGGGAATGGCCAAGCTAAAGCTACAAACAAGACAATCTTGAAAATCTTGAAGAAAACAGTGAACAAATCAGGGTGAGACTGGCATTTACAGCTTAGTCCCGCACTATGGGCATACTGAACTAGTGTGAGAACACCTACAGGAGCCACTACTTTCTCCCTAGTCTATGGATCAAAGGTGGTATTACCCCTTGAAATTGAAATCCCATCCCTAAGGATATCATTGAAGAACCTGATAAAAAATAAAGACTATAGAGTAGCAAGGCTCAGTGAACTAGAGTTACTAGATGAAAGAAGGTTGCGTGCCTTCGACCACTTACAAGGCTATCAGAATCACCTTAGAAGGAACTATCATAAGAAGGTGAAGCCACAAAAATTTGAGGTAGGAGACCTTTTCCTCATGGAAAATCAGAAGAATCAAGCAGAGTGAGTCAAACCCATAAAGTTTGAGCCTAACTGGCTAGGACCATTTGTTATTATCAGCTCTACTCAAAGCAGGGCATTCATACTAGCAACACCATAAGGAGATCAGCTCCCTGGCTACATCAACAACATGCACCTGAAGAGGTTATACCCTTAAGGTCTCTATGGTTAAGGCACCTATCTACATATCCATAAAATACCAAACAATATAAAAAAATACAAAATGTTACCTTGGTGAAAAATTGGCAATCAGGTGCCTTGGCGACAACCAAACAATCAAAAGAGAAAAAAAGTAAAGAGAAATAAAATTTCTCTCTTAGTGAAAACCTAAAAATTAGGCACTATTGAGTAGGTACCTTGGTGAAAACTAGAAAGTAGGTGCCAAGTGTTCAAATCCAGCTTCACCATCAATGAACTCCAAAAGCTTGAGTAGATTTCAAATGCAAGACTAACTATCCAAGCTATATCCACAAGAAAAATCCCCTCTAAGCACCAAGCACATACCCATGGCTAATAATGCTCCACCAGACTAGGGGGCAATTCAAAATTAACTAAAAAAATCCTAAAAATCAGAAAACTCATCAAAAAGTCCTAAAAAGATCAAAAATCAAGAGAAAATCAATCTTCATAAAAAAACATTCCAAAAATTGCAAAATCCCAGTAAATAAAACCAACTTAATTATCAAGAGAGAAAGGGGCAATCATGCCCAGTCAATCAAATGTCACAATCATGAGCTTTGTGAATCAGCATTGGGCTCATCTGACACAGCTTTATCAATCGATCAATTCAATCAGCAAGCAACTAGCGACCAAGCCAAACTATCAATTCTCACAATCATGAGCTTTACAAACCAGCATTGGGACCATCTGACACAGCTTGATCAGCTACCAACATGATCAAAGCCATCAAATCACTCCATACTATCACAATAATGAGCTTTGTGAACAAGCATTAGGCACATCTGACACAGCTTGATCAACTGCCAACACGATCAAATCAATCAAGCCTATCCAAAGAGTCGAGCCAATCAAGAGAATCCAACTGCATCGGGGAACCATGCAAAAATGTTGACTAGGTCAGTCAAGTTGGTCAGATGTCAGTCTATATTTTGTGGTTATATTCTTACACTACTCCAGGATCCACCATGTGAGGAGAGTAGCTATGATAGATCATGACTTATTTTCTTTGATTGTTGTCTATTGAATGTTCACTTCAATTTCAGGGCCATGATGATTTAGGATAAATG
>MU224860.1:797762-811929 GCA_018584345.1 Thuja plicata
AACATAGAAATTTCAAATTCCTTATTCATTTGTTCTGAAAATTCTTTGCAAAGATCATCATTTCCTGTGAAAACAGTATCATCTACAAATATTTCTGCCAAGACAATTTTGTTATCTGATCCTTCCTGATCTCATCCTTTTGGTGTGAAAACATCTAAAGAATTTTTTAGAGTGCGAAACACCAAAATATTTAGGAGAAAGAGACCTGGTCTTTTGTGTTTTAGAGTTTTTATGTTTTGGTGGTATTCGATTGTGTGAAAATATTAAAGATTGAAAGTGCAAAATTACACTTGTTGAAACTTGTGTCTAGTGTGGGGGGTTGTTTTCTACCTTTTTGAGGTTGAAAACCTGCAAGTTAACCGTGAAACGAAAAGAAAACCTAACCTAAAAATGAAGGTCAAAAGAAAAAAAATAAGAGAAAGAGAGATATGACCCGACCAGACCCCCAAGGGTGCAAACCATAGAGACCTAGGAGGGACGAGAAATGGCCCAAAAAACAAACAACTGAGAAAACATGAAAACTAAGAAAAAAACTAACCCTAAAACCCAAAATGTGAAAGGAAGAAGCGAAGGGAAATGACAAAGAGACCCACATGCAAAGGCACGAGGAAATGGGAATACCAAAAAGCTACTGATTGCAAGGAGAATCAACATGACACAACGAATAGTGAGGAGGCAAGGAAGAAAATAGCAAGTGTGTGAGGAGCTAAAAAACAAACACAGGTGGAAAAGAAACAAGTGAGAAAAAAAATCTTAAGTTACTTTTATAGCCCTTGGGGTGATGTCACCCACTGTGAGATTTCAGTGGCTGAAAACCCTGAAGTCCAGTGATCTCCCTTTTCAACATTTTGACAACTGAAACACTGAAAAGTGTGGACTTAGGCTTCACCTTTTCTGCGTTTCGGCGATCAAAACACCAAAAGGTGTGGGCTCATCCTTTCACCTTTTTTGGTGTTTTCGAGTTTCAGAGGTCAGAGGACTTCCTAATGTCCAAAACACCAAAAGTGCAAAAGACTGAAAAGTAACATCATTTCCTCAATAGGCCTCTCCAAATTAGAGTTCAAGGAACAGGGGGAGGAGCTGAACAAAAACCAAAAAAAAATAAGGGGGCCCCCATGGTCAGATGACCAAAAATGGGGTGTGTGTGTGTTTTGGACCCACAACAAAACTCTCACACTACCTATCTATGTGCAAGTTTCTTACCTAGTCCTAATTCACTTTTCATTGAATCTTCACCTTCACAATAAATTTTTTTCATCAAAATTACTTCATGTAGAACTTAACCCCATGACACTAAGATTTTTTCCCAAGACATAGTGATCAAGAAAATCTTCACAAATCAATTTTAAGATTGAATTTATCAACTATTCTTCCTTTCACAAGTTATTGCTAGTGAATTTTCATTTCAATATCAATCAATCTTTGACCATTAGGATGCATCCTTCTGATGTCAGCTTATCAATCCTTCATCACACAATCATGTTCATGGAAATAACTTTGGATTGAATGCTTTCTTGGTAATGATGCATTTTTTTTCATCTTTGTCTTTTGATATTCTCTCATGATTACTTTGATCTTTAATATCTTGGTATATCTTGAATGGTTACTATTGAAATATGCATCATTGGTGATGTGATATGTTTGTGATGGTTTTAGTACATTTTTGTTTGATACATAGTTATGATTATGTGTTCCTCACCGGGGGTAGGATTCATACATATACCACCAAATTCATAAATAAGATTTGGGTGTGCTGGATCTCTCCATGAATGTCATTGCATTGGTATGATTATGACTAAAATGCTACATCTATATTCCTAAATCTATCTATTTTTCTGAGAGTCTAGTCCACACAAAGGAACAATGCCACTTGTATTTTTCAATACATAGTGCATACCTCCTCTTGCAAAATTAAAGCAGGGTGTGCTCTCTGACATAAACACAATATAATCCCACTTGAAAATCATGTAGATAGGATGCATTTTTAGATAGGGTCATATTGAATTTTACTCTTGGAAAGATTCATGTTTATTCCCTTCCTCTTAAAGCTGGCTAAATGATCCTATCAATCATAGTTTATCCACACAAAAACAATGTCCTAGTTTGAGTCTTAATTAGTTGCATTCACTTAGGTTATTTCATTGATTATGTTATTATGTTGATGATGAGTTAAGTATCGATTTCAAATTTGATGTAATGTAATCACATAATAATATTCATTTAGATGCATTTTAGGTTCATTATCCATTTATTATCCATTGAATTAATCATTTACTATCCATGAATATTACATTTTATACAATATTGCATTAGTCATTATAATCTATTTTTATTTGTATTATAAATCCATTACATCTATAAAATCATACAAGCATTATCCATCCATAACCATAATAACTCATTACATATGCATATTCATGCATCATAGATACATTAGAACCATCACATATTATATAATCACACACATCTTGCATCACACCCATCAGTAATAAAACCATCATCCATTTGATTACATATGCATAAGGAATAAAAATCACACACATCACATACTACCATCAAAATCATGTATGCATATATATCATAAAAGAATAAAGTCTCCAAATTCTATACATACATTAGTGTCCATCATATATACATGTATATATCTCATCAAAATGTTGTTGTACATCCAAAATCTCAAAAAAATACATGTGTATCAAAAATATCTAATATGGATCATGAGGTTGGTTGCACAAATGTCCCTACTCCTCCTGTCCCATCCCCCCTCTATCCTTGGGAGGTCTCATCCCTTATGATTCATGTGAATCCCCCCACCTATAGTATGTGTGGCTAATCTCTCACTATAAAATGCATCCATTTGGTCCTCAGGAATGACCTCATAATATAAATGATGATCACACTCCATCTCATAGACCAATCGAGTCTCTCATCTGTGTGCTCAAAAAACCTCTTGTACTGCCTGCATCATCCCATGTCCAGTCCTAGCCTATGAAAAAATATTTTACCATCCCCTATAATACTTTTGTTACATAGGTAGGTATCCCTCTCTGCTATAACCTCATGTAGCTCTAATCTCAAGGCATTCATCTCCTGCTACATCTGATCTATCCGCTGCTCCCCTTCTATGAATGATGTATGGGTCTTGATAACAAAAAAACACTCTAGAATCCACTCATACCTTTAAGGTATCTATAACACCCTATTAATTCTCTTTTCATGCCCTCTCTTCTTCCAATACCCCCTAAACCATGGACAAATCTATCTATACACTGCCCTCTAATGCATGGGCTATAGCCAAAAGTCCTTGTAACTTCCCCACCTCTATCTACAAGTTGTCTCTCTTTGCAACTACTATGTCATGCACATCCTATGCTATGTATCCTATAGGTGTCCCCTATCCTTGTACCTTTAGTGGTACCTATGGTACCTATCCCTGTACCTGCCCATCTATGGGTATAACTAGAGGGGCTATATCTATAGGTATTTGCACATGTCCATGATGTATGTCTTCTACCACCCTTGGCTGCCCTCTTCAGCCTCCTCCTCTACCTCCTCATCCATCCTCTCCTCTATCTCCTCCTACATCTCCCCCATCATCTCCTCCATCATTTCCATCCTCCCTAACCCTATTGTGCCCTTTTACTGGCTTCTCCTCTACCAGAATGACTCCTAGAATGGTCAACATAATCATCCTATGAACAATCCACCACTGAGTATATGCTAGATTCACCCTTCATCCCACACTAGGTCATGTCCCTACTACCATGCAGTGCCACCATACCCAATCAGGATGCTCTAGCACCCCTCAGATTTGCCTGAATTCCCCATAGACTCCCTACCTCCTGTGTCACCAGAGGATGTGGGAATGCGTCAGGAACTACATCTTGTACCCGACCAAACTGTCTTAGTACTCAGGATGGAATGTACTAAAAAATAATGTAATTTGTTCACCCAGTCAATCAATAGTCAGTCTACAAAAACTTGAGGTATAAGAAATCCTCCCACCCATCCTCTGTGTAATCTTGCTACTACATAACCTGATATCCCCATGCCTCACATCCTGTATAAGGGGTCAGTTCAAAACCCTATATCTCATCCCATTTTTGACACTAGTGGTCAACAAAATCTGTAGACTCATATGTAATTGGTAGTTTGTATCAGCGTACCACAATGATATGCTCCCATGCCCACACTAGTAAAAGTGTCACTCCTACCCCTAGTGTCCTACTTCTTTGGTAGGCACACATATGTAAATCATTATAAAGTTGTCCAAGGATGGTATACCCCCATCAGTATCTCTCCCCCTCATCCTCTAGCATGGTCCTTAAAATTCACACCCATCCCAATGGAGAACCATGCCTTGCATGATGCAGCATCAACCATCCTCCAATAATTTTTTCTAGATATAACCCACCTGTTGCAATTGTGGTTGCACTACCATTTCCACCTTACATGGTAACCACTATCTAGTAGTGGGTATCTAATGATAGAGTCGCCCAAACTTTTCCTCTGCAAATGGTTCTTGGCTTTCTTGTATGTAATCTGCTATCAATCCCTAGATGGGAATGCAATATATCCACTAGATGTCTAACAGGGTGATAGTTGTCTCACCCATAGGAAAATGAAAGCTCAAGGTGGGGCTATGCCACATCTCAATCAATATAGTCATGAGCACATTATGTACTCTAAACCACGGGCATAAATGAATATTCTCCAAGCCACATGATGCCACTTGCCCCCACTTTGATAGGATCATCTTGTTTGCCAGTCCTATAGTCTCTGGCTAGCTCTCTCATGACCTAAACACTACTCCTACCTCTTACATTCACAATCCATACATTTCATTATTTTTTTCTCAGTATGGCACATCCCCTATCCCCCCCTCCTTTTTTCTTCTCTCCTTGATCCCTTCCCATGCATCTTTTTGGCTACTCAGTGAACATACCAATTTCCCTGTGCATACATCGATCAGTAGAGATGTTAATCTATGATCGATGCCTCTAGTATCCCACCTAGTCAACCCTATTGATCATCATCCACACAAATGAAAATATGTCAATTTTCATCTCTAATCCCCTGAACCTTCATCCTCGTAGACAAAAATCCTCAATTTTCATCTACGCAAACGACAATCAGGAAATTGTCATCTACAAAGATGATGAACATTGATCTATTGTCTCTACATATGATGATTGGTTGATCATCGTATGCATACAAGGTGATCCATGGATCATTGTCTCTTTCCCATCCACATTTTCCCCTAATAAATAGCCCTAACTAGCAATAAATGTGAAATTGACTGGGCTCATTTGGGGTGCTCATCAGTGGTCCTGCATCGACCGCTCACTGGTGTGTGTGGACGTGCTCTCCTATTTGCATACAGTCTCAAGGGTCAGCCATCACTCTCTCTTTGCTTCATCTTTTTCTCCATGAGGGTTAAAATGACTCCTTTTAGTTCCCTCATGGACTATTTATAAGCTCCTTGGGACCCATTCTCTACCCCAAACCCATTTTTCCACCCTATTTTTTCTTGATCACCTCATAAGTCATGAAATTGTTCCCTTGTCTCCCCTTCTACCTTTCTTTTTACAAAATTACACAACAAATAATTTTTTTCCTTATTTTCTTGAGGGGGCATAGTCCTTCGCCATCATTTCCTTAGGACCTTTTATTCTCTCTGGGCATCTTTTTTTTTCTTTTCTTTGACGCGACACCATCCTCAACGTCACATCAAAGAGGGGCCAAATGTAGATGCCTAAAATCATCCTTGAACATTAATTATTTAATTAATTATATTTTTTATATTCTCCTACCTATTTAATTATATTTGGTTCTTTTTATATAGTATTTAAATTTAATTTAAATACCTCCCTCATAAGTTTATTAAATCTTATTTAATACCTTCCCTCCATAAAATCCTCCTTTAAATAAATTTTCAATTTATTTATTCCCCTCACACTCTAATATTCTCCTAAACCATGATTAGTCTAAATTTAATTTAGATTAATCTTAAATCTATACCTAGATCCTACCCTACCTCACATCACTCTAAAAAATATGACTACTTGTTAATTAACTAAGGTTAATTAGGCTAATTTTGTGATTCCTACACCCATTAGTCCTAACTATTTTCTCACACATGTGTGAGCAAATTTCCAGAAATTGCCTTTTCCAAGAATGCTAAAATTGTTCAAACAAGGTTTCTTACAACGTTGATGAAACTTTCTTACACTTGCCAAAAATAATTAATTTAACCAAGCTTATGACATCTATGAAAAATCTCTTACATGTGTACTTGAAGTACATATTAACCGATCACATCTCAAGCTACTCACACATGTGTGAGAAAACTAGGACTATTTCATGGCTTATGTTTCCTTCATGTGGCACCTATGTGGATGCCATATGTGATCCACCTCACCCAAGCCCTCTAAAATTGTATAAATAGGATCCTTTACAAGAGTTAAAAATCTATAACTTTTTCATTAGAGTTATCATGCTATTTTATGCTTAAAATTATTTTTATGAATTTAGAGATTTTAACTAACATGTTTGTTGTTGATCTCTAAGTTTTGCTGATCATTAGTGTCCCACACTTAGTCATTTATCTAGGAAGTTTTAGCTGGTCATCACTATGGTCGAGCTATATAGTATAGGCCAAGCTATCCGACATAGTCATTGCTGAGCAGATAATAGTTTCCGAGTCACATGGTTACCAAGTTCAGTTCATGTTGAGCGACATAGTCTTTCTATGCCAAGCAAGACAGTTTTGTTATGTATGTCAGAATTGACTCCAATTTTGAGGTAAACTCTCTTGGGCTGACTTATCAAAGAATTTAATATTTTCAATGGGATAATTAGATTTAATTATTCGATCACACTACGTGGCATGGAGCCAATCAGAAAATTGGATTGCCTAAGTGGCATAAGCATTTGATCCTGATTGTTGATCTAGATATAATTTCCAGATCTGTAAAGTATACAAAGATTTCTTCTTACCCTAATTGAGAGAGTAATAAGAGAAGGTGTATGTGTAAATGCAAGATGTGTGAAGGGCTGTTTTGATAGAAGAAACATAGATCTAGCAGAGTGAAAGTGCAGTGAGCAGAAAAGTAAAGATATATCAAATTATTAGATCATAGAAGGTATTGAAAAGAGGAGATCTCTTATCAGCATGAAAGTGCATATCAAAGGATCAGATCTTGAAACATTCTAACAAGTGTATCAGGTGAAATCTCTTAACATAGTGGTTCTAACAAACCTTTCTAGATATCTTAGCCAACTGCTTACTTTTTTGTAAGTTTAAATCCTTTTACAAGGTAGATTGTAATGATCTATAGCTCTTAACCGGGAAAACCTTTAACCAGGTAGATTACATATTGTGATCAAATCTTGTAGCCCTAATAGGCACACTTTATTGCTTCAGTAGTGAAGATTTTGTGGGTGTCATCCCCACCCTAGTTTTACCTTATTGGGTTTTTGGGTTACCAAATTTATGTGTCTTGTGTTATTTATTTACTATCATGAATGATACTAGATGATAGATTAATTACATTTATGTATGGTTGTGGATCAGTTTGTTTTAAGAGATAAAAGTTGAAGATCTAATTCACCCCCCCTCTCAGCATCTTGATTTCCCATATTATATTTCCAACAATTGGTATCAGAGCTCAGTTCTCCTACAAAAGGTTTTAATCGGCTTTGAGAAGTACATATATTGAGATAGAGATTTACAAATTGGGTAAAGTCATTGAGAATCAAAAGATTGAAATTCAGCTAGCATTACATCAGCTTGAGATAGCAAGACAAGAATTGAGAAAATCCTTGATATGTAGGAAAGATTTGGCCAAACAAATGAATGACACTCATTATTAGGAAGAAGACATTGCAAGTGTATTTTAGAATGGAAACTCTACTAAGAGTGATGTAGCAATTTCAGATCTACTGGAAAGGAATAATACATTGTGTGAAGAAGTGAGAAACCTAAAAAGAGAAAAAGAAATGCAAACAGTAAGACTATGTGAAGTAGTGGGACAAAAGAAGAAAGTTGAAGATGAAAAAGCTATGGCTGAAGAAGACAAAAGAATGATGACTATCAGACTTGATGAAAGGACACATGAAGTACAAATGATGATAAATAATTAGGTTGACATGGTGAATCAACTGCTACTTGCAAATCAGGAGATTGACAGGAAAGACATGGAAATGATGAATCTAAGATCTAAGAATAGTCAATTGAAAGATGAATTGAGATCAGAGAAAGAACTGAATGAAAGATTGAATAGACCCAATGAAGCTTTGAATGATTTTGAAAATCTGATGGTAGCATCAAGGAGATATAAAGATTATTCTAGATTAGGTCATATCGAACAACAAACATCTACTAAGCAAGGAGAATCATCTAAGATTGGTGAAAAGAGGAATGCAAAGTCAAAGAACAACAAGCCTGTATGCCACCACTATGGAAAATCACAACACACATCAAACATCTGCCAAAGAAAGAATAGTAAGTCCAATCCTAAACCTAATTTCAATGGTTATTGCTTTAACTATAAAAAGTTTGGACATCAAGCACATGATTATTAGGAAAAGGAAAATAATGCACCTCCCACAATGGGTATTGTTACAATTGTAAAAATTTCAGACATAGAGCACAAGATTGTAGATCTAATTCTAAAAACAATGGACATCAAAGACACAAGAAAAAGTACCAAGGAAAGGTAACACTTAAAATTGGGATTACAACACATGGCGTAGTTGTCACTACTGTAGTGAGTATGGGCATGTTCCAGAAAACTGCATAAAGACACATTTTAGAGGAAAATCTAAGATTTGGATGAATGGAAGCCTAGTTTGCTATAATTGTCTAAAAATTGGTCACATTAGGAAGGATTGTAAGACAAGGGTACCTACTCCTACTGTTGAGGAAATTAGAGCACAGATAAATCAAACATGGGTAAGAAAAATAAAAGAAAGTAGCAGTGAAGTTACTGAAGCCAAGGTCACCCAATCCAATGGATTTGGTGATCACATCATCACTAATTAAGAAAAAAAGGTATGTAAGGAACTATGTTTATATCTCATATATTTTATCAGTTCCTAACATATAAAGTGCAAAAGTCCATATCTGCATATGTTGAGATGCATTAGGACATAATTTTGAAACATGTACCTAGAAAAGTCAATATGCACTATAGGTGCCGAGAAACAGTGTTACTATACACTGAGACCAAGTTCTCTAGTGTATGTCGAGCTGGTATGGGTTACAACCAAGAGATAGATGAGTTTTGTGAGTCGGTAGAGGAAAACTGTTTGGCACTCACTCAATGGACAAAAAATTTGTTGCAAACCTAACTTTTGACCTTTGGAGCCTATAAAGGAATGAGCCATTCATTACTTATTTTTACCCTATGATTGAGAATTTCATAGAGTGTTGAAGCAATTTGTGAGATTGATTTTTGCAAAGATCTTTTGAAGACTTCTACAGTGTTTCATCGGCTACCTTAAGTAAAAGTGCAAATTTTGACATCTGCCGAGGTATTCTATTCATCATCTTTTGAAACCCTATTTCATTCAGAATCATGGCCACTAGTTCTTCCACAACAACAAAGAGTATGGAGAAGGAGTTGCTAAAAGTTCAATTGGTAAGGAGAGACACATGTGCACCTCCTAATTTCTGAGCAGTTCCTGAGAGCGCCATCCAGGGTGATCTAATTGGAGCCCTATCATCGATTCCACCTAAGGTACTCATGATTCATCATATTAGATCATGTTATATGTGCAAGATAAGTGAAGTTGGCAATCACAAGCTTAAAGAATATTACAGAAAATTGTGCAAAGACGGAGCCCTAAAAGATGAACACAAACATTTAGCCGAGAGAGGGTTAACTCATGCCCTAGACTTTCTAAGGGATTTCAGAATGGAATGGATCAAGATTACAAAGGAAATCATCCATCATGTAACTGGTTATCCAATTCTTAATAGAAAGAGGACAATGAGATGTTAGAGTAAGGAAAACATAGAAGAATTCACTGGAGCCATTTGGAACAAAAGAGGGATGACGATCTCTACTATAACAGATTTGGAGCTTGATTTTGCGGTGAGGGTTATTGCTCATAATTTTTATTAGTCAAGCTGACTGGATAGTGTCCCTTGCATTGTAGTTGACCAGGCTTGGAAGATTGTGAAAAAGGATCATACTTATGACCTTGTCGAGCTTCAACTTATGCAGTTGGCCGAGAACCTTGCTTCAATTAGAAAGGCAAAGAATTCAATATGTAAGTTTGGATCTCTGCTCACTTGTATTTTTTTCTACATACATAATACATTTCCTACTTTTGGAAACATAGTGTGGAAAACATACAGACCTATCACACAAAAAATCAATGAATTTATTTAGTAGTTAGGTGATAATTTTGACAATGGGATGGGAACACATTTTGTTGAATTCAAGAAAAAGATGAGATTGAGGAGTAGAATTCCCAGATCACTTGTTGAGAAACATTATGAGGATATTTGTTTCCTAGTAGACATAGATTTCACCTATGTGCACAAAGTAGTGCCAAGGGTATCATGGCTAAGGCCATTACCTTATGAAGTGGATGTTGATGAGACATCTGCAGCTATAATAGCTCTATTGGCAGAGGAAACTGATAGTGAAGCAAAATGTTTTGGAAACTATGAAGAAGCAAAGTCCAAAATCTCTATGGATTTGAAGGTTGGCACTATGGAGAGGAAAAGGAAGAATATTTTAAAAAAATTGAATAAGATGGTTGGAATTGAGAGTGATGAAGAAGTAGAGGATGCACCTTTGGGTTTATCAATAGGACATGGAGAAGATATGTCTAGTGAAGAAGAAGAGAGTGAACCTGAAAAGGATATCACTGTGAAAGGAAAATGGAAGCATCCAGTAGTTGCCAAGGAAACTAAACCAAGTCAAGAAAAATATAAGGCTACCCCTCTTATTTCTAACTGGCCTAGAATAAGGGCATCAACTATTTCTACACAAGCTGAGTCAACAAAGGTGTATACAAAGAAGAATGCTGGTAAAAGAAGTTTAGGAAAGAGAAAACAAGTTCAAGCTAAGGCACTATCGAGCATGCTTGAGAAAAGACCAAGGATAAAACTAATCTTGGAATAAGAAGAAGAAGATGAGGAGAAGATAGACACTAATGAACCTAGAAACATACCTATAGCATCACATAAACCAATGACCAATATTGATGAGGTATGAAAGAATATTTGGAGTATAGTTGGTTTAGCAGGATTTAAATTTATCAAGTATGAGAAGCAAAGCATTGAAAACAAGCACAAGATTCAGGAAGCATTGCTAGATATGATGTGTATGTACAAGATGACACCTGTAGAAATAGGAAATATTATTCCTATAGACCTTTATGATATTTTATCACAAAAGTGGCAGTATGATTTAATGACCAAAAGATAGATAAGGGAAGGAACACTAGATAAGGTTATCCCTGATCTAACCAAGAAACATATATCAAGATTCATTGAACAATATCAAAGGAAGTTTAGTCCTAAACAAAGAGCCTATGCAATACTGAAGAATGATGTTGAAAGAGTAGTGCATAAGAGCACCAGAATATGGAAGAAAACCTTTGGGTTAATCACTAAGAAGGCCGATGAGAAAGGTGAAGGCACCTTAGGGCCAAAGGAAATAGAAGAAGAAACTGCTATTGATCAAGTAGACACTAAGACAGAACCACAAGAGAAAATAGGAGATGGGAAAACTATAGATTTGACAATGGATAGTCCCATTGACACTACACTTGGAGAGAACAACAATGTGGATGCCGAGGATCAGAATGAGCCGACAGACATAGGTGTGCAATAGCACATTCATACAACTAAGGATGAGATAGAGATAGAAGGAGAAAAGGAGGTAATCAATACTAATCCACCTATTTTAAAGGTTGTATAAATAGTTTTAGAGAGTGGAGATAAGATGGAATAAATTGAAAATATGCCTATAGAATAAGAGGCTATACAAGTGTTGGTAGATCTACCACACTCTGCAACATCTACTCCCACTAGACCCAAAATAGCAAGTATACCTGATCCACAGGAAATCTTGACTTAGATGAAGGCAGCAATTTAAATTGATACTAACAAAGGAAAAGAGATAACAAAACCTAAGCCAAGTTCCATCTCACCAGAGCTCAAGAAGAGGAAGTTAAACAAGGAAAATTCACCAAGCTTAAATGTCACATTAGATGAAGTCATTGTGATTCCTAAATGGGATCCTAAGAGTTTGACATATGAGAAAATTCAAACCCTTCAAGACCTATTGAAGAGGAAGAAGAGACAAGAGGAAATGAAGAGGTAACAAAAGAAGAAGTGAGTTTTGCATGACATAAAGGATATTTTGGTTAAAGCCTTTGATATGGAAGATGAAAATCAGCAAGCACCAATACTAGAACAGTTAGTTAACATTGTACAGAAAGTGACTGATGAAAATATTGAGGCCAATGAAAAATTGATGCAATGGTCTGAGAGAATATTTGAGAACAAATTCTTGGAGAAGATATCTGGAGAGATTACCACCAAAAAGGTTGAAATTTCTTCTCTTGTTGAGATTCTTGAGGAATTTGCAAATAATTTATTTTCATTATACAAAAGATTATGTGATGATACATTCTTTACAAAGGAGAATCAACAACTTATTGAGAAGTTTCATTTAGGTATGAAGTCAACAGCAAGTTCATTGAGCATGGATGCTAGTTCTAGCTCCATCTATTTTGATAGGTTGACTCATGGATAGAGGAGATTAGTCAAACTTATGGTTGAAGATGGCTAAATCAGGGCCAAACTAATAACAATCCTGGCTAATTTGATACTACATCTAGAGGTTATTCAGAAGGAAATAATAGCTGCACAAGAATTGGTCAAGAGAGATTCTCATCTCTCTACTGCAAATAGTTTGGTGAGTCTAGCTCTCGAGATAGAAGTTAAGTTGGAGGTTATGAAGTTTGTTAAGGATAGTTGGGATACATCTTTTGCATTGATTTTACAGCTTCATAAACCATTTTTTGACAAATACAACTTAACCCCCACAACTATCAGTGAAAAAAACAAGGGGGAAATAGGACTGGAAATAGGAAAAGGATAGGAGATAGAAAAAGATGTGCAAAAAGAGGTATAAATATCTTTGCTGAAGGCATGTACATTATGTGGATAATGTATGAAGTATGAAGTATAATATAAGGGGGAGTACATTGTGTACTCAAGCGAATTTTTTGAATGTAAATGATAAGTTTTTTTATGACTAATATCAAAGGGGGAGATTATTGATCTCTAAGTTTTGTTGATCATTAGTGTCCTACACTTAGTCATTTATCTAGGCAGTTTTAGCCGGTTATCACTGTAGTTGAGCTATCCGGCACAGTCATTGCCGAGAAGATAATAGTTTTTGAGTCACATGGTTACCAAGTTTAGTTCATGTCGAGCGACAAAGTCTTTCTGTGCCAAGAAAGATAATTTTGTTATGTATGTCAAAATTGACACCAATTTGGAGGTAATCTATTTTTGGCTGACTTATCTAAGCATATAATATTTTCAATGGGATAATTACGCATTTAATTATTTGATCCCACTACATGGCATGGAGCTAATAAAAAAATTGGATTGCCTAAGCGACATAAGAATTTGATCTTGATCGTTGATCTAGATCTAATTTCCAGATCTGTAGTATATGAAGATTGCTTCTTAACCTAATTGAGAGAGTACTGAGAGAAGGTGTATGTGTATATGAGAGATGTGTGAAGGGTTGTTTTGATAGAGGAAGAATAGGTCTAGAAGAGTGAAAGTGCAGTGAGCAGAAAAGTAAAGATATATCAGATTATTAGATCAGAGAAGGTAATGAAAAGAGGAGATCTATTATCAACATCAAAGTGCATATCGAAGGATCAGATCTTGAAACATTCTAACAAGTGTATGAGGTGAAATCTCTTAATAGAGTGGTTCTAACATACCTTTCTAAATCTCTTAGCTGAGTGCTTACTTTGTTGTAATTTTAAATCCTGTTAGCACTTTTTCTTGTATGAATCACAGTGCTTGAAATAACTACTTGAACACCATGCTTCCTAATACTGATTCAGGGACAAGAAAAGCCTAATTTCTAAGGACTGGATAAGGTCCTTCTTCATT
>MU224860.1:812825-830731 GCA_018584345.1 Thuja plicata
TTAATTAGTCAATTTTCAATTCCACCTGCCTGAGAAAACATCTGATATGTCTTTAAAATATCTCTTTCCCTTTCCCATTGAAAATTTTTCAAATCTGATTTCATCTGTTGAAAATATCTCTGAAAATATGTCACATTTTCCCTTTGAAAATCTGATCTTTCCAATAAATTGTCATCAATGCTCTTTAATGTCTGCAGACATTGCCTTTTCCTTTAGTCAATATTATCAGGCTTCTGGAAAGAAATCCAATCTTATTCCCCCTCTGATTCACAGATGAAACTTAATTCATGCATCTAGAACAAAATCTGATTTTGTGACAGTTTCCCGGATACATCTGCCCTGTTTATCATCAATGAACCCCAAAGAGAAAACTGAATACTGCATTTTTCCTCTGATAGCTGTGCAAAAATAACCGGCAAAAATAGATTCCTCATCTCGAGCCGATTCCAACGATATATAATACTTCATATTTTGGACAAAAATCAAGCCCTGGACAGCTATTTGAAAATTAGTTCTCTGCTTGTAACATTTTAACCTCTGTGAAAATCTCAGATTTATGCTTATAATACCCAGAAATCATCATAAAATGACACGTGGCATGCTCTCATTCGCTGTTACAAACTGTGCTTAACTCATCCTTTACCTCAGCTTCATCCGGCGACCATGCGACTGGCTCAGTCTCTAAGTCGCGAGAAAATTTTACCCTCTGGCTACTTCCTGGGTGACCTGGAGACTAGCATCCGGCGGTTTAATCAATCTCGCGACCTGGCGACCAACGGTTAATTCTCTGTCGCGACAGCCTCCTCTGACATCAAGCGACCTCGCGACTAACCGCTAGCGGTTAGTCACCAAATCTCGGCAGTTATCTCTGGCATTGGGCAACTAGGCGACTAACCGCTAGCGGTCAGTCGCGAAGTCTCAGCAGTCTGGCGGTGATCTCTGATTTTTCTCCCGACTAGGCGACCAAGGCATCTGGCGACATCGCGACCATCTGGATCCGGCGACTAGGCGACTGAGCACATCCAGCGACTTCGCGACTTTCGTCAAAATTTACTTACCTGCATTTTTTGGGCATGAAAACCGAGGCAGTTGGATGAGGGTACGTGCGTGCAGAGTCTCCTCTTCAGCTTCAAATTCATATGTTCTTGTTTTTCCTTATATGCATTTCGAAATCCACTTGAGGCATGAATGTGGGATAATGGATTTGAGAGTTTCAAAGGCATTTTCAAAATTTCTAATAAAACACTGTTTATGGCCTATGTATGCATTCCTCCAGCCCCTAAGAGCTCACCCAAAGCCTCTGGGCTTCTTTTACTTACCATATGAGTTAGCGTTTTACCTTATAAACATTAAAAAAGTCCACAACACAGTGAATATGGGACAATCCATTTTCGGATTTCATGGGCAATGTTTTTAGAGAGTGCTGCACACAGACATCCGTATCTCACGAACTAGGAAGAATTTGGAAAATCTCTCTGGTGGGAAGCTAGAGAATTGGATTTGCGACAACATATCCAAAAATGAGCGAAATCCAACAGTGGAATAAAAAGTTATGCCCCCCGCAATATGACTGTGTTTTTTGTTTATGCAAATCCGTGTATACAATGAAAAATAATAAAAAGGTTTTAACTATTTAAATTCTCCTCCATTCTCCTCCAGAGGGTTGGGCGTCCCTTTCTATGGATTCACATCTGTAGATGCATGATTCAAATATCCATAAG
This sequence comes from Thuja plicata, assembly GCA_018584345.1. Taxonomy (NCBI): domain Eukaryota; kingdom Viridiplantae; phylum Streptophyta; class Pinopsida; order Cupressales; family Cupressaceae; genus Thuja; species Thuja plicata. The sequence continues at coordinate 814,547 of MU224860.1, forward strand.
CTTCAAATCACTCCCCAAAAGATATCACAGTCTACCTGGCAATGTTATCTGGATTTTGTAATATCAACTGTCTGTGTAATCTGGAAATCCTCTTTATATTATGCTTGTGCAAGGTTTGGTCTTCAATGTCTGCAAACACAATGCTAGAAAATACTAAAAACCCTCCATGGTGCGTGGCACTCATCACTTACTTGATATGTTTGTAGACTTTAGAACAATATGTCTGGCTTCCTCTTGTTGTGCAGGCTACTAAGATTACCTCTGTAAACATATTTAAAAAGTATTAAAAAACTTCAAAATATCCTTTACCATACTTGCGCAAGGTAATTCCTTTAATGTTTGCAGTGTACACTAGCAATAATCCCCTTTTTATCGACCATCGCAAAATGACTAAAACACATTCAGGAACTTTGCCATGAAGTCAGATAGTACATTGATATGCAATGAACATGATGCATTGAATTGTTCCTGAAAACATCCTTCAAACAGAAAGTTATCATTTCCCAAAAATGACCATTTCTTTTCCGCACTGCAAACATATTGTCAAAAATGATTTTAATCACCGTAATTGATTTTAAAAGACTGACAAATGGATTAATGGGGGGCTCAAATCCGGACTGGACGTAGTGTGTCAGCTTTGCAAGACAATGCAAAAAGAAGTTCGTCAAAAGAATCAACTGGCCAAAAGTTATTCACTGGAAAAGTAGGCCATTTGGTAAACTTAACTCCTTTCCGCACTGCAAACTGAAGAAACTGCCTCTGAAGAATGAACCAATAGGGTCATCAAAAAAAAAAAAATCCTTCAGAAACTCAACCTCTGGATCCTAAATGAATGTCATATGTAGAACATGACCCCTCAGTTTCCTTCCTCTGAAAAGAAACCATTGAACTGAAACCGATCTACAAAGATAGCACTTTATCACTTTCTGAACCAAAACCTAATAGATATGCAGAAATCGGGTTCAGAATTGGCAAAGAAAAGTGATCAACCAGATTGGTCAAGCCTTGGGAATCTTCAAAGGAGTTCATTCCTAGGTCTATAATGCAAATCCATATTCAATTATGTCTAACCTCGAACTGGGTGCAAATGGGGAAAGGACAAAGTATGTCATTTAAATCTGGATTCTGCACTTAGTGAAACTTTAATAAATTGGGAACGGAAAGGCTCTGCAAAAGTGGATAAATGGATTGGTAGGAGTCTATAAATATTCAGGTAGGTGCACTCCTATGTCTGCAATACGAGGGACAAGCCAATTATCCAAAAATTTCACCTGGGTACAAACTTTCAAGACCTCAAAGTAGGTCACTTAGCAATTTTGAACTTGAATACACAAGAAATCAGATTTAATCAATGTCAGAATGGTTCTTGAAAACTTATCATCTGATTTCGTAAAGATCTACAGACTGGAACATATGGAGTGTGTGACCTCTGGAACACAGTGCAAAATGAATTTTCTCAATTGGATGAATTGGTCAAAAGTTATAATGCGTCAAACTGGGCCTATTCAGATTTCTAGGCAGGGCAAAAATGCAGACAGTTCATGAACAACCAACTTTGGGAAGTATGAAAGCTTATCAAACGGATTCAGAATGACCTGAGGTTCAAAACATAGACTTTTTGATATGCATGCTAAACATTCCCAAAGTGATGGCTTATGAAACTTAACAGGGTGTAAGATACTTAGAGGCAAAGTAGGCTCCGGACAGCAAATTGACACTTACCAAAGATGCAGAATTGGGTGACCCCCTCAAAATGACTACTGCCTAAACATGTCAGAACTGGAATTTAGGAGATGGGACCCACTACATACATCAAATGAAAGGCATTAAAGCCTCTTCCAAATTTGTAATTCATAAAAATCATCCGGACACCTTTTCAATCATTCTAACTGAGTCTTCTTACACCGAATTTTCAAGGGTATTCACTTTGCTTGTCTGAAAAATTTAACATGGTCACTCCAAATTTGTTCCAAATTTAGGAGTACCAACAAATCCTTTTACAAGGTAGATTTTAATGATCTATATCTCTTAATCGGGAAGACCTTTTACAAGGTAGATTACATATTGTGATCAAATCTTGTAGCCCTAATAGGGACACTTCATTGCTATAGTAGTGAAGATTTTGTGGGTGTCATCCCCACCCCAGTTTTACCTTATTGCATTTCTAGGTTACCAAAACTCTCTCTCTCTCTCTCTCTCTCTCTCTCTCTCTCTCTCTCTCTCTCTCTCTCTCTCTCTCTCTCTCTCTCTCTTCTTATTTGTTTATTAATATGGCTAAGGGTGTGGGAAGATTTATCAAGTCTTTTATTGGGAAAGGTTTAATTCGTGAACAATAGTTTTCCTCCACTTCATAACATTTATTTTAATGATGATATAGCATAAATGGGAATGAAAAAATTATGGGAGGTAGTCAAATTTGAAGAGCCTTGGACTCTTGGATTCCTATAAGAAAATTATTAATGAGTACAAGTTATCTATTTGATTCTTTGATAATCCTTAACTTGTCTAGTATATGATTGATCAAATTCTTAGATTTCATATTAGCTCCCTTTGTACAGTCAATCTTTTAATTACCATTACAAATGGATCTCAATCTAGGGGTTGTTACGAGGATGTTATTGACAAGATTCATGGGAAGGGGGGCTATTGGACTTGTAAATGACTTTAAATAGCTATCCAAGTAACTCTTTTGAAGTCAATGGTCCAGGCCCTTGTAGTCTATAGGTACTTTGTGTAGGTAGCCCCTCTAATATTTATTACAGAGTTTTATGTCCTATCTCATTATTTTTTATGGGTAGGCAATATACTCTTGTTGAAGAGGAGTCATGTTAAGTGGGATTCAATCTATAGGTTGAACAAAGAAGGAGTTCTTGGACTCCAGATTGTTGGGATGATTGGTTAGGATTTAAATAACAATATATATTGGAGATGGTAATCTGGAAAAATAAACTACCAAAAGTTATGACATCAAATAAACCAAAAATAAGCTGGTAAAAGAAACTACCAAAATTTATGATATGACTGTATTTAGACATGACTACAATCACTTTTCCAGAGAACATGTTACAATTTCATATTGGTTTTCTTCAAAAAATGACTCTAATTGGTAAGTTCTCTATCAACACATTGTTGTTATCAGATATTAAGGAATGGGTGATGCAATGCTTTGAGGGATTTGAAGATATATTTTATATAGACCCAGATTCCAAATTCTTTGTTGTTATTTTTCATTCTAAAGAAAATAGGGATTTGGTACATAAATATAAGGGATGAATTTGCAAAGGTTTGGGTTTGTTTACAATGAGCTGGATTCCAAACTTCAAGTTAGACCTTAGCCTTATATGATTCTACCCACAGTCAATTTCATTTCCCTTGATGTCATTAGAATATAGAGATCCAAAGATTATTGAATGTATTGCTAACATAGTGGGTATTTTTCTAAGACATGATCTTATCCCCTTTGAGCTCCCCCATTGTGAGGTTAGATTCTACATTCTTATTGACAGTCACACCTCTTTCAAACAAAATATATCTGTAAAATCCAAATGGGGTGAATGGGTGCAACAAATTATCATCCAAGACCTGTTACTATTACCAAATAGTAGCATAAACTTGGCCATTTGAATAATAAATGTTAGGGGGGATGAATGAGTGTGATTAGAGTATGCCTTCGTCATAAATTTGATCCCTTGGCTTATGTTCATACTATATCAAGTGCAGTCAATAACCAACAGGCTCAAGATAAGGGTTCAGATGCTTTTGCAGTTCTTCGAGTGGTAAGGAGGTATGGATACAATGCTATAATATGCAAGTTAAAATCTCTAATCTCCTACACTCGATCTTTGCCTTTTTAAAATTTTCCTCCCAATGGTTGAATTATTATCATTCTTCTCAAGGGGTGGGTTTTTTGGAATATACCCTGTCAGATTCTCATACTTCTACTATCAATCACATTGTGCACCAATTAATGTTTCATGACTCTGATTATCCTACCTAATGTTCAAGGCAAGCTTGGTAAATGTTTGGAGGTAGATTGTAGAGCCAAGGTAAAAAATGAACATATGATCATAGATTTTCCCACTAAGCCAATAGAGTAAATTGCAGAGGTAGAGGGGGATCAGATGATAGAGTACGAGCCAAAGAATTTTATTGATAGTAGTGATAGAAAGGATATATCCCTTCAATTTGGTTCAAAAGATTATTTGAAGCACCCGAGCTAGTAACTATGGATGCATAAAATACTGAGGATTTCAATAAATTTTAGTCATCGTGGAATCACCAAATTCAAGAGGTCTGCATAGATAATGACAACTCTCACATAGACTAGGGCTCTTCAATGCTCCCATATGATTAGTGTATTTCCATGGACATTGTTGATAGAAATTTTCCTTTATACCTTCAACCTGAAGATGATTTTATTCTGGAGGAATGTAATTTCTAGGACATGACGATATTTGGTAATGGCCTGGTTCAAGATAAGATTGTTGAAGATTTACATGATGAAGAGGTTGATAAGGATGACCTTTACCACTGTATGGGTAAGATTAAGGATATTGAGAGTACCAATCAACATCAGTCTCTCCATAGAACAAACACCTACTCATTCCTCTCAGCCCAAGAAAATCCTAAAGACAAGAGGAAGAAAACCAAAGGGAACAAAAACAAAGGAAGAAATTGCAGCAGGAATCCAATCCACCTTGGATGAAAAATTTATATCCACCAAAAGATTGACAAGGAGAATGACAGGTTCTCTTTATCAGCAATGAAAATATCCTCATGGAATGTTAGGGGCATTAATGCCTTTGACAAGAGAGGTAGGATCAAATAGATGATTGATTATATTCATGTAAATATTGTTTTGTTGCAAGAAAGTAAAATGTCACAAGAAATGTTTGAGAAAACAATTGGTAAATGGGAATCTTGGTCTTATGCTCATAGACAAGGGATTGGGGCTTAAGGTGTCCTATATATTCTTTGGAATCTGAAAATAGTCCAAGTTTGAATGGTTGAACAGGACAATAATTAGAAAATACTGAAGATGGACAAATTTGATTTATCCATTATTTTGATCAATGCTTATGGGCCCACTGCCACACAAGATAAATAGAGAGTTTGGAATGAATTAACTTAACTTATACAACATCACAATGAGCAGAACATAGTAATGGGTGGCAATTTTAATTCTATTCTCAAGTTGTCAGATAAATTTGGAGTAATATGCCCACCAATTAGAACTATCCAAGATTTTTCTTCACCCCTAACGAATAAAAATTTAATGGACATCGTCCCTTTAAACAAAATATTTACTTTGAAAAATAAGAGAGATAAATTTAAACAAATTTCAAATCTTAGTAACATATATTTTCAATCAGAAATTTTTTCTTTACCAGGTTCAGATTATTTTCTGATAGTCCTTTCTATAAACAATGCAAGAGTTGCATTTTTCCATCAACCATCCTTCAAGTTTGAGAGGATGTAGCTATGTCACCCTCATTTCATCCCTTTGATCAAAAAATGGTGGGTTAGCTCCCCACATGTGGTTGGGTCCAAAATGCACCAATTTTCTATGAAGCTAAAACATGTCAAAGGTCTTATTAAGAATTGGAATGTGCAAGTGTTCAAAAATGGTTTTAAGAAAAAGGACATAGTTAAACAAAATTTAGGAGACATCTATGAGAATACTATTTAGAAAGGTATGGATAATGATACATATCATAAGCAAAAATAAATTCAGTAGGAATGGGAAGAAATTTGTAGTAGGGAGGAAGAATACTAAAGGCATAAATCTTGGGAGTTGTGGTTGCGTGAAGGGGATAAGAATACAAAATAATTTCATGCCTCAGCTAAGCAGAAACAAGTAGCTAGCTCAATTTTCTCAATCACAACTATAGCTAATGGAAAGATTTTAAATAATGCACAAGAAATTCAAGATAATGGGGGTTTATTTTTCAAGAATAAGTTGAGCTATACATGGGTGGGAGGAAAAATATTATGATATGATCAAGTAGTCCCTTTTGTATAAATTTATTCTAGCTTTTGGATTTGGATGGGATTTGGTTGATTAGATCATAAGTTGTGTCTCTTATACCTCTTTTTCTATTCTTATCAATGGTGATCCTTATTTTTTTATTACTATGGATAAGGGTGTGGGAAGATTTATCAATTCTTTTATTGGGAAAGGTTTAATTCATGACCAATAGTTTTCCTCCATTTCATAACATTTATTTTATTGATGATATAGCATAAATGAGAATGAACAAAATAAGGGAAGTAGTACAATTTGAAGAGCCTTGGACTCTTGGATTCCTATAAGAAAATCATTAATGAGTAAAAGTCATCTATTTGATTCTTCAATACTCCTTAACTTGTCCAGTATATGATTGATCAAATTATTAGATTTCATATTAGCTCCCTTCGTGTAGTCAACCTTTTAATTATCCTTGCAATTGGATCTCAATCTAGGGGTTTTTGTGAGGATGTTATTGACAAGATTCATGGGAAGGGGAGTTATTGGACTTGTAAATCACTATCATTATCTATCCAAGTGAATCTTTTGAATTCAATGGTCTAGGCCCTTGTAGTCTATAGGTGCTTTGTGTAGGTATCCCCTCTAAGATTTATTGTAGAGTTTTATGTCTTTTCTCATTATTTTTTATGGGTAGGCAATATACTCTTGTTGAAGAGGAGTCATGTTAAGTGGGATTCAATCTATAGAATGAAAAAAAAAGGAGGTCTTGGACTCCAGAATGTAGGTATGATTGGTTAGGCTTTAAATAACAAGATATATAGGAGATGGTTTTTGGAACAATGGAAGGGTGTGTATTGAGAGGGGAGGGGTGAATTAGTACCCTTAAAATTTTTTACCAATTAAACCTTAGTAATATTTACTTGCATGAATAACCATTTTATATTTTATACTTCATGCATGTAATATCATAACATAAATGTAAGTGCATGGAAACAAACATAGAAACATTCATGAAACTCATTTACACATGACACAAGAATTGATAATGCAGAAAACCCCTGTTAGAAGGTAAAAACTATGGTGGGGATGAAACCCACAAAGCTTCACTATCTATAGAATGGAAGGTACTGGTTAAGGCTACAAGTTATGATAACTTCTAATGATCTTACCCTATTAGGAGTAACATGTCAGGCTTGTTAGGTCTACTCGGTTAAGAAATTTTAGCAACACAATGTATGTGTGCACTCGGTTAAGAGATTTAAAATAAGACTGTTAAGTCCACCTTCTTGAAGGATTTATTCTATTTTCTACAATTATTAGAGAGTAGACAAAAATACTTATGACCTGATAGCTTACAATATTTAATTTCTAATTACAGATCCATTAAGTTCACAAAAACAATATCACCTTACTGTGATTGATAATACCTCTATTCTTCTCGGTAGCCTTGAATGTATTTCTTGATAAAATGAATTATTCTTTGTCTTTCCTTATGCATGAAAATTTTTGTCTGATCCTTAGATGTCCTCTATGGCTAGAATCATCATCTTCTTGATTGATTACTACATCTATTTATACAATATTATGACCTAATTAGGTTTTACGATTTTCTTGATAACTCTAATGATAAAATGTTTACAAATTGACCTTGATCTCCTTGTTTGCATGAATAAAATTAGTTAAAATAATTAAGTCCATAATTTTCATTGTTCTTGATCCATAAAAAATGGTTTTTGTGCTAATCATAAAGCTATTTTAAAGACTAAAGTGCTTTAGCTGACGTGTAGATAAGATTCACTTTTCTCAAGAATAAAATTGTCTCTTGGTAGAATGGTGCTCGGTATAATCCATAGACTGTGCTTGGTGATGTCTTTGTAATCATCCTACTCAGTTTACTCAGTAGACATCCTGTGCTCAGTTTACTCTATGATCTGTTGTACTCAGTTTACATTGTGAACTATCTTCCTCTAGTTACATAGTAAACTGTCTATCGGTGTACACTGCGACCTATAGTCCAAAACTGTATCCTTGTAAACTAATAAAAAATTCTAATTATTTAAGGATTCTCAATCTCCCCGTTTTGCATTAGTATCAAAAACTAATATGTACAATGTGTTGGGATTAATGGGAAGTATGTACTGAGAGGGGAGGGGCGAATCAGTACCTCTAAAACTTTTTGTATCTTTTAATCAATTAACCCTTGTAATCAATTGCATGTCCATTGAATATGATCTACACTATCTTGATGTGAGTTATATAAATTCATAACATTAATAAACATGTGAATCATTCATAGAAACACTCATGAAATTAATTAACACATAACAAAAGATATGATATCGCAGAAAACTCCTGTTAGGAAGTAAAAACTGTGGTGGGGATGGCACCCACAAAACTTCACTATCTGAAAATTGGAAGGGGTCGGTTAAGGCTTAAAATTTGATCACTTTTGATGATCTACCCTATTAGGAGTATTATTGGAGACCTATTAAAGTCTACTATGCTAAGAGATTTAGCAACACTGTTAAGTGTGCACTCGGTTAAGAGATTCGATGTTGGACTATTAAATCCACCTTCCTTGAAAGCATTTTTACACTTTGCTCCACTTGTTAGAATGATAGAAAATTACAAATTGACCTAGTAAATGTAATCTCCTATTGCTGATATAGAACCTATGTAGTTCACATAAAAATATTTTCACCTTAACTGTGATTGAATAATACCTCTGATTATCGGTTTCCTCTGTTCTTGGTTTTGCTAACAAAATCCTTCTTTTTCTATTCTGGTTCTTGAAAATCTCAATTCAATCCATAGATGTTCTTGTTCTATTCTCCTCTCTCTTTTTCCTTCTCATACACACATTCTAATGAATGATTTCATCATCTATTTATAGATGGATTGACTTCATCAAGTTTTGATAAAACAATGTTAACTCTAAGATCAGGTTTATAACTTACACCTAGATCTCCTAGTCTATGTGTTTTAAATTAGTTAGACTGATTAAAGAACTTACATTCATGTCCCTTGTCCTTAAATAAATGGATTTAAAATAATTAAATATCCTATAAATAGAATACACTTGCTTTGTCTGACGTGGAAGTCAGAACCACTTTTTGTGGGCTGCAACTGACTTTTGGTTCTGTCTGTTGGTCATGCTTGATTGTCCTTCAGTTTTGTTTGTCGGTTGCACTATATCTATATTTTTGGTGTGTGTAAGAAAATACACCTTCATCAAATTAAGATTGAAAACAAAAATTATATGGAATGATAAAACAAATTAATCTAAGAATTGAAGCTAAACAATCTATATCATCTCATGGTTCTCTATCCAAGCTTTGTTAAGAGAGCTCTCAGGCTTAATCTCTCTCAAGGACAATCCTAGAACAAGATATGTATGAAAATTGAATTCTCAAATCTAGCTAGAATGCTCAAAATGCTCAAAAATACTCCAAGATCATATGAGAAAATAACAAATGCTCCTAAACATGATATGCTAGATGTAATGCAAATGCTAAAATTCTCTCAAAAATCTCTCAAATGCTCCTCATATGCTCTCAATATGCCTTTAATAAGGATGCTTTTTCTCTTGAATTATTGGATCCCAAACACAAAGGAAATGGCTTGTATTTATAGCATTTTCCCAAGGGTAGGGGGTAGAGTGAGTTATCATGATCAAAGTTTGCTTAAGTCAAAAGATTTGAGGTGTTTTCAAATGGAGGGAAAGTTGGCTGGTTGTCTCAAAGATATTAGGAATTAAATAACTCCATCATTTAATTAAATTAGCCATGGAGGGGTGAATGGGTTGGATTTGATCCTTTTTGATTTGAACTATACAATTGAGAAATCAATTGCATAATTTGATTAATCCCTTTAGGCTTGAATTTAATTATTTGATCTTTTAATTTGATTTGATTTTTGTCCATTTGATTTGATCCATTTGGTTTGCATTGAGATGAGATTTTAAAGCATTTGGTTGAGATTTACAATTTGGAATGCTTGAGATACACCTGGTCAGTTTTAGGTGTCTACAAATGCCCCTCTTTGAATTGATGTGTGGAGCGCATTGATTTAAAGAAAGCTTGATTGTCCTGATCATTGAGCTGACACTGATGAGCTGATGTGAAAACCTGATATGAAAATATTGATATGAAATCTTGGTATGAAAATCTGATATGAAACCTTGATATGAAAATTCTGATATGAAACCCTGATATGAAAATCCGATATGAAACCTTGATATGAAAATCCTGATATGATATTCCAATTCATAAAGTTTGAAATTTTAATGCCCCAGATTTAATACAAAATATGCTACAGAATCCCAGTTTGATGATATGTGATGCCCCCTCGAAAATGGAATCATAGTGATCGTAGGTAAAAGTTGTTGACAAATAATTTTAATAGGATAGATCTAAGATGATCGCATTTCCAATAAACAATGATGTGAAAAGATGTCGAACAAATGCCCCAGTGTGCAGAATATGCAGATTAGGTTTGAATGGGTCAAAAATCTCAAAAAATAGGTTAAAATATCTTAAATAGGTTGAAAAACCCAAAATTCCTATTCATTTTCACATTTCACTATTGAGATTTTGCTCTGAGCTTCTAATGACTAATAGCGATGGTGGTCCCCATACAAGAGCACACGTTCGAGCGAGCACATCGATATCAGAGACCTCCTGACTATGGGCCTCTGATGAGTGGTTTGAACCCTCTTGGTGCATTTATTTCTTTGAAAATTGCATTTAATGCAAGTTTTTATTGCTTTTTAGAAAATTATTAGCAAAATGCCGCATAGGATAGGTAAAATGTTGCATAGGGTAGTAAAAAGCTGCGTCCGTGCTGTGAAAAGCTGTGTATGTGCAATCCTTAGCCGCATAGGAGCTAGGTTAGAATTGCCACCCAAAATATGAAATGTGTCACCTGAAAACACCATGTTTTAAAAGTCACGTATGATGTTTGAAAAGCCACGTAGGCCTGCAAAAGGCTTCCTAATTGATAAAGCGCCACCTCTGCGTGGTAAAGAGCTACTTTGAAAGATTAAAAAGCTGCTTAGCTTTAAAATCCATGTACACTCAATTAAGTGTTGCCTACCATAAATTTGAAAGTGGATTATAGGAAAATAGATGAACGTAGTTCGATTGATCACCCAGATGACTCAATTAGGTTCCAAGCTAGAAAATATCTGTCTAGAATGTCACGTAGTGTTTAGGATGTTAGAAAAGTCATAATGATAAATGTTTGATGAATGTGTCTCATGATATAGAGGTTAGGAGTAATAAGTTGATACGCTCAAGTTAGAGAAAAGATAGATTTAATGTTTTGTGATTGACTTAGAATGGTTCATCAAGAGAAAAACTAACATGATGCACTTTGTTTCAAAATGTAGGAGCATTATCACAAGTTTTGGGTGTGATGTGTAGTGTTATGGATATTTGATCTAGTAGATGAGATTACGCCTCTTGAGCGGTGTACTATTGAGACTTGTGGACTTAGTTTCCTCTTAGATCTTCCTCGGTTTTAGTTGAACTGAGGTTTATTGACAGCTATGGCAGAGCGATGGCACTCTGACCATAATACCTTTCATTTACCTCTAGGTGAGATGACTATTATGCTAGAGGATGTATATAGACTATTGAGGATCCTGACTCATGGAGAGTAGGTGTATTATGATCCAGTATATGATAGCAGTGTTTGCAGATGGGTGTTTGGAGACAACACCATTCCAGATGATTGTATTACTTGGGTATAGTTTGCCTCATTTCCCACCTTACCAGCATTATTAGGAGTTGTGATAGGGGGATTATAATTGCTAGATAGGAGAGGTCATGGTTTTGTGGTTGGATGGGGCCGAATTGTAGAGGACTTGATTGCTCATCCACAGAGATTGGATTGGGGTTCCTATGTGTTAGCGCAGTTGTATCATGATTTTCATGAGATTGTATCATGAGAAAGCATGTGGATTAAACACTAGGGTAGAATCTCCCACCCATGAAGGTACCCAAGGTTCACCTACCCATTGAGTGAAGAGAGGTGCTTGTTCTATGTTGACTTGTTGAGGTTCACTTGATGCTTGAGTTGAATTCAACCCTTGAGCCATATGTTCTTCATTTTCAACTTTAGGAGGAATTGCATAAGTGTGAATGGTATCAACCTCTATGTCATGAAAATATTCTTTGGAAAAGGAATCCCACTCATATTCTCTAGAATCATCTTCACTTTCAGAACCTACCATATGGATATGTGCATGGAAATCATGCATGGGACTTGAACTTTCTCCTTTATGTTGAAAACCTATGCCGGCTTTCTCTTCTTTGGCTCTCCAAATGGGTTCAATAGGTTCTAACAACCCTCTATGTCTAACTCCCAAGGGTCCTCTTCCCTTATACCCCATTTTCTTCATGATCTCAAATCCTTTTCCATATTGATAAGTTTGGATATCGATATGTTGCACCCTTTCATTGGAATTAGCTAAATTATCATCATCTTTATAGAGCCATTGTAATACCTCATCATCTTCTTTGTCTATTTCTTGTTTGTCAAATTACCTCACAAAATGGGCATTGTACTTATGAGGTTGATGATCTTTGGATGGCTTCCCATGTGTCCTTGGAGATGTAGGTAAATCAAAGAGGGAAACGGAATATTCCCCTACTCCTTTTGAGTTAATTTTACATTATTTCTCAAATTTATGCATTAGGTCACTCATCTTTTCATAGTGCTCATTTTTAGTTTGTTCTCTTTCTTCCTTACTGGGTTTAGAAGATTCCAATCTCAATGATGAAGTCTGAACTAAAGTATCCTTTGAATTTGAACCCTCATAACTCATCTTTTCTTTTCCCTTAGTTGATGTAGTCGAGTTAGTTTGAATAGGGTTAGGAGTAGATGTGACTTGTGATGTTGGTTCTGACTTTTCCTCTTTGGCTTCTTCCATGGTAATATCAGGGATAACTCTTTCCCTATTATGAGGAATATACAATTTGTGACTTGGCTTTAAAGCATTACAATATTGGAACGGGTTTGAATCCCCTCCAATTGTGATCTCCTCCCCTAGCTAGGGAAATTTCATCCATTGGTGATATGTAGAAGGTACCACTTGCATCTCATGTATCCAAGGCCTTCCTAGTAGGATGTTGTAGGTCAATTTCATGTCAAAGACCTGACATATAGTGTCCTTTTTTATAGTTCCCACTTGAATTGGTAGAACGATCATACCCTTTGAAGATCTTTCCTCTTAATCATAAGCATTAATAGTTATTTGCTTCTTTGGATCAATGGAAGACTCGGATAAACCTAATGACTTGACAAGGTTTAAAGTGAAAATATTTAGACCAGCTCCACCATCTATGAGAACCCTCTTAACCCTATGTTTTTGGATCAATACCTCTATATGCAAGGGTAAGTTTTGAGGATGTGTGATAGACATGTCATCTTGCTCTGAAAAGGAAAGACAATGAGGGGCTATGAGGTGCCCTACCATGTTCTTAAATTTGTCTTCCTCCAAGTTTATAGGAACCGTGGTCTCACACAAGGCTTTTTCCATAATCTCCTTGTGATTAGGAGATAATTTTAACAACTCCAAAATTGATATTTGGGCGGGATTCTTTTGCAATTGATCCACCAAACTACAAGGCTTTGTGGTGGGTGGTGTTGGTTTAGCCAAAATAGTTGGTGTCTTAGGACCAATAGTAATAGGAGTAACCCCTTGTAAGGTAATATTTGAGGCTTGCCCCCTTGTGATGGCATTAGCAGACCCTTGAATAGGTTGGTCTTTAACCACAACAACATTGATGGTATTCTCATAAGTATGGGCAAAGTTGACATTATGACTTCTTTTTACATTATTTGCATTGTTTCATCCATTGTTGGAATTAGAAGATTCTCCCTTTTCATGCTTATAAAAAGGAGTTTTAAAGGCTATGTGATCTTCATTATTTTGAGGTATGTCCACCTTTATCACACCGTTGTCTATGAGATCTTGTACCACATGTTTGAGATGTAGGAAATCGTTGGTCTTATGTCCCCTATTTCGATGATAGTCACAATGGTTGTTCTCATTCCACCAGTTGGGCTTGATATGTGGTTCATAGGGTTGAGCCTTTGGTAGATCAATAAGCTTATTCGCAATAAGTGTCCTTAATGCATTTTCTAATGGTTCACCCAAAGTAGTGAATGTCCTCTTGGGTATAGGTGCAAAGAATGGTTTAGGCTTAGAAACCCCTTGATTATTCCCAAAGTTGTTATTAGTGTTGTTGTTGAAGGGCACTTTGGGTGTTTGATTCACGTTATTGGCTTGAGTTGAGTTTTGAGTGAGGTTAAAAGGGATAGCCTTTAAAGTATTAGCCTCCACCACTCCATCATTAACCACTCATTTATTGTTGTTATTCCTTGTCTAATATCGACTGTTGTTTCTGTTATTTTGATTTTGATTGGTGTTGGAGGTATTGTTGTTGTTGTTATTCTTGTTATCTTTGTAGAGTTTGATTTCTCCACTTTTTACCAATACCTCTTTCGTTGTCACCCCATTCTCAATTAAGTCTTGGAATGATCTAGGACATTGTAGCCTTAGTCGATAGTTCATTTCATGATTCAATTTGTTCACAAAATATCCATCTTTTCCTTTTCGGGTACACTTTGAGGGTATCTAGCAAATACCGCTCTCCATCATTGTAGGAAAAGTAGGAATCCCTCTCCATCTCTTTGTTTGGTATTGCATAGATTTAGCATTGTAACCTTGTGCTTGATGTTATAAGAATAGTGGGTTAAAAATTTAGAGGCCAATTCCTCAAAGGTCCTAATACCGGAGGGTAATTTTGAGAACCACTCCATTACCATGCCTCCTAAACTTCTAGGGAATAACCTCATAAGGTAAGTTTTGTTATGCATGAACTCTAGACTTAGTGCACAAAATTCCCTTAAGTGATCTTGAGGATCAGATGTTCCTTCATATTTATCATATTTTGGATAAATAGTGTTTGTTGGAAATGGTATCATGACTAAGCACTTGTCAAATGGAAATGGACACAAGGCTTCAATAGAAAACTTTTTAGGAGCCCCACTTTGTTTTAATGTGTCCAATTGTATTTGAAAAAGCTAGAATTGTTTGTTCATGATATCAATGGGGTTAGCCTCTACTTCTTCTTTCTTGAGTTTGGTGAAATCCTATTCGTGTGGAAGCCTAAGACCCATTTGTTCTAGGTCTAGTAAGTATTTCTCTTTGTCTTTTTCCAATACTTTGTCCATGAGTTTCATAAAAAAAGGGCTTTGCATAGCCTCAGTAACCTTTTCATCGGTTAACTCCTCATCATTAGGGTCCATATTACCTCCGTTATTGGTGTTGTTCATCCCTTGAGTGTTAGGATATATGTTTGTCCCTCCATTGGTATTGTTGTTGGATCCTTTGTTATTAGGATCAACATTTCCTTGTTGGGTCATATCCTTGTTTACATGATTAATCTGATCAGGATCTATATGACCAAATGGGAAAGACATCCTCGGTTCTATTTCTTTGATGGGTTCGTGTATGGGATTCATAGAAAAAGGATCACCAGGGAAGGGACACTCTTCCCTCAAATAGGATACGTCTGGTTGTAGGGTAGTCTTGATGTAATGTGATTGAGTAAAAACTGGCATTAACATATGTCAAATGGAGATCTCAAGTTTTTCAAACTCGCTTAAATGACCAATCCGTGTATAAATTTGCAAAATGCCCAATAATGGCAGATTCTGATCAAGATAGGTATCCATAGTGATATAATGTCCAAAAGGGTATCCAAAAATCAAATTTTCTTGTTTTCAAACTTTCAATAGGTACCCACTCTTTTCCTTCTAAAAATTCCAAGCGGCTCTTACCTATGTGTAGGCGGTGTTTAAATGATAACACACGGTGACTGGAATATCTCTACATGGTGCTTTGTAGTTGGCAGGCGGCATTTGTCTGTTGCCAAGAATTTTGGAAATATTTATACATGGCTCTTTCCAGTTAACAAGCGGTTTTTCACTATTATGAAGCAGTGTTTTAAGTTTAACAAGCAGCCCATCTTTATTTGTAAGCGGCTCTAAAATTATTATACATGGTGCTTTGCTGATAAGAGTTGATTTTGACAATTTTATTGATGTTTTCAGGGTTTAAAATTTTAAGGTCTTTGATCAGATTTATCAAAAAATATTCTTGCATGAAAATGAAGTACAAACTCAACACACACGTAAAATTTGCA
>MU224860.1:858149-871119 GCA_018584345.1 Thuja plicata
TGTAACTAGGGCCCTAATTAGGCCTATTAGTCTGGTATAAATCTTGCAACAGCAGTAGTCATCACTCCAATCCACCCCTTGGTGTTAAGACATGTTTTGTAAGATCCAAAAAGGCATTAGAATCTCTAACCAAACTATCCCCTCATTTGGGAGTATTTTGTCTTATGCCCAAATCTCCTCCTAGAAAGGACTACAAGCAGATTTCTAGGCGTGTGCAGCAGCATGGCCTTGTGTGTTGTTCAATGGTGAAAGAACCATTGGAACTATAAGATAAGACCTAAACAGGACAGGACCTTGTTCATTAGTCACCCTTGGTCTTGATACTCACTTCTTGGGGTCTAAGTAGCCTTTTCCTTATAGAGACCTCTTTGTAATTTGTTGATCATACCTCTTAATAACTTGTTGATCATTGGTGTTGGGACTTAGACAGACCTAATGATTAGGTTCCTTTGTCTTGTAAGGTTGTGATAACCTTCACTTGTCCTATTTGATACTTTTGATAAGTACAACAACACTAGACCTTGCACA
Organism: Thuja plicata; assembly: GCA_018584345.1. NCBI lineage: Eukaryota > Viridiplantae > Streptophyta > Pinopsida > Cupressales > Cupressaceae > Thuja > Thuja plicata. Next base: position 858,678 of record MU224860.1, read on the forward strand.
TTGGGTGTTAGGGAGTTCAACTTTCACCAAATTGCTCATTGTTTGGAGGCTTCCGCTGACCACTGCTGCATCAAACCTGCTTTGTGGTTGCGAGATGACATGCCCTCTCAGAGCTCCAAGAATTCTGCTATTACTTCATTATTTTTGAAGCAATCCAAGCTCGGTGATCATTTCTCATCCCAATCTATAACCTTAGGGTAGACTAGGGGGATGTCATCGTCACTGGTGCAAATGTATTGGACCTATCAAATATTTTTTGGGATTAAATTTAAAACAAACAGAAAAAGGCATATTCATAAATCAATCCAAGTATGGGAAGGAGATATTGAAAACTTTCAAAATGGAAGATTGCAATCTAGTAAGCACCCCCATGATAATAAGAAGTAATCTTTCTAAAGAAGATGATTCCATAGCAGTTGACAAGACATTATACAAGTCTATGATTGGAAAACTCATATAGCTTACTCAATCTAGACCAGATATTTCTAATGCAGTTGGAATTGTTGGAAGATTTGCAGCTGAACCTAAAAAAAATCATCTAATGGCAATAAAAAGAATATTCAGATACTTAAAAGGAACTATAGACTATGTTTTATGGTATCCTAACTCAGAGAATATAAAACTTCATGTGTATACAGATGCAGATTGGGCAGGTTGTGTTGATGATAGGAAGAGTACCTCAGGAGGAGCAATATTTATTGGAGATAGGATGGTTACATGGACAAGAAAGAAGAAGAATTGTATCTCTCAGTCAACAACAGAAGCTGAGTATATTGTAGCAGCATTAAATTGTTCAGCAATGGTTTGGATCAAACAGATGATTAAATACTTTGGTATTTAGATTGATTATCCTATTATTATTCACTGTGATAACACTAGCACTATCAATATGTCAAAGAACCTTGTGATGCACGCAAAGAAAAAATACATTTAGATCAAATATCATTTTCTAGAAGAGAAAAATTTGCAGACAAAGAAGTAAAGTTGGATTATAGGAGCACTAAAGAATAGTTAGCAGACATTTTTACAAAGCCTTTATCAAAAGATACTTTCGAGTATCTTAGGGAGAAGCTAGGACTAATTCCCTTTCATGATTCTGATTAAAGTGTGTAGCAAGAGCATCAGTCCTAGGTGACTGATGAATGGTTGAATACTCTACTTCTGGAGTAGTACCTGTGCTTAATTATTTCTTGTGCCCTTTTCCATTGATGTAAAAGGGGGAGTATATAGTAAGGGGGAGCATATACTCTAGGAGAGTATATAGAAATAAAAAATATAGTAAAAAGAGATGCAGCAATTAAGACAAGCTTTTGATGAGGATATTAATTGAGAAGATTGTAAAAAGAAGAAGGATACTTTGGGTTGATAGTGTTTTTCATATCATATGTTTCCATCAATGTCAAAGGTGGAGATTGTTGGATATTTTCTCATGTGCAAATAGTTGATTGTATGTTTGTTATTGATGACAACATATAATATACAGTAGTGTCCTATCAGTATAAATATTCTAGAGCCTTCTGTGTTTACATCTATGTTGTAGATATATTCTTGATGCAATGTTCATACATGCAGATTCATATATGTAGTTATAGATGAGCTATGTTAATCTATTTTGGCAATTATATTTTATGGAGATTATCAATTAAGAGCCGACGTATTTACATTGTTTTTTGAGTTGCACCTATCATCAAGATATGCATGTTTGTATTCATGTTTAGTTATGAGTTAATGATGATTATCCAAAGGTGCTAAACATGTTGTAATAGAAGCATGATGTTTGAGTTAATTTGGTAGAGCTAACTATGTGAAGCGACGTGTCCACTCATCTTGAGTTGCGCAGTCCTGACTTTGATTGCGTGCTTAGTTAAGCCAACAAGGAAGTTTCTGAAGTGTTTCCTACAGCTGTCATGACCTAATCGTTAGAGAAGATACATATATAAGTTCAAATATAATCATTAAAGGTGAAAACCTAGTGAAAAAGAAAAGACAGAGTAGAGCAAAAAGTTAGACACTAAAAGTTGAAGATCTATGTGAAGAAGTAGAAGAAGATTACAATTCATTGGAACTGATCAAGATAGAAAGTCTACTAAAATAGTTCATTATCAGATATAGTGTATATCTTCATTATAGAAGGTTTCGACCTTCACCATTTGAGCAGTGAGCTCTTGGACAGTGTGTCCACCCCTAACACGGTTACTTGTAAAAGACTCCTAACATGGTCCAATCTTTGATTAGGTCTCTGTACTTATTGCATTGTAAAGATCAACTCCTAACAGGGTTGCAAGATCTTCTAAAAAGGATCATTATAAACTAGTATAGTTATTTGTTGGTGCTAATTCCCAACAGGGTTTTTACCTAATTTGGTTTTCCCGATCACCAAAATTGTGTTGTTCAATTCTATGTTATCTTGTTGAGTTTATGTTTAAATTTATTTTGTACTTAATTGGAAAAGAATTGAATCTTGTAGATAACTAATTCACCCCCACCCCCTCTAAGTTATCTCTTGGGACTATTCCTAACAATTGGTATCAGAGCCAAGTTCCTTGGAGAGAAAGCTTAATAGCTTAAGGTAGATCAGATAGGATACTTCAAAAAAGAGTGTCCTAAGTTTGATCGATTGAATTATCTTAATTGGAAGAAAAAAATGATAACACACCTATAGTGCGATAGTTTTGATATTTTTCAAATAGCCACACAAGAAGTTGTTGTTCCCTCTCTGAAAGACCTTGCAAAAGATGATGCTCCTAATAAACAAAAGGATGTTTTCACCACCAATGCAATTTCCAAGGAAGCCCTTATAAGTGCATTATCTAACAGTGAATTCTCTGAGATTAAGAAAGTAGACAAAGCCTACACCATATGGAAGTATTTGGAAGATAGGTTTGAAGGAGATATCAAAGTAGAGAATGCACGGAGAAAGACACGGAAAAAGAAGTATAACAACTTATAAATGCTACCTGAAGAGAACATCAGAGCTTACAATCAGAGTATTAATGAAGCAGTGTCAGGAATCAAAAACAATGGTGGAGAAATTTTAGAGGAAGACATAATAGACAAACTAATAACTACATTGACAATAGACTATGAGAGAAAGATCAATATCTTAGATGAAGATATTCAATTTTCAAAAGACTTCAAGAGAGATAATTTGATCAGAAAAATATCTTCATTTGAGATATCAAGATTGAAGACAAAACCTAAGAGTGAAACACCTTTCAAAGCCTCAGTCCATAATAAGAAATCCTTGAGCAACACTAGTAATAAAGAAAAATAAGAAGTGGATATAGAACTAGAAGAAATCATTTCTATGATTACCAAGAAAGAAAGAAAAGGTAAAGGAAAATATGAAGGATGAATACCATTCAAAATTTTTCCATGCAACAAAGATGGCCATTTTGTATCAAGTGCCCTACAAGAGTCAAGAAGTTCAGATCATATTACAAGCCCAAATATACTAAGGAATGCTATCATGCTGAAGAAGGTGTAACTGATGATGATTTAGGAGAAGATGAAATTGGATTAATTTCCATTAAAGACATTGAGAAAATGCTTGAATAAATGGATAATGAAGATGAGAAGAAAGAACAAGAGTTAGCATTAGTTTCCAAAGTAGACATCAGAACTAACTAGATCATTGATAGCGGATGCCCACATCACATGATAGGAGACAAAGATAGATATGTACATCTGGATAAGTACAAAGGTGTTATGGTTATATTTGGAGATAATACTCCCAAACCTATCATACGTAGAGGTTCTATCACCTTAGATGGAAAGAACAAGACAGATGATGTTCTTTATGTCAATGGTTTACATTATAACCTATTAAGCGTTGGAAAATTGCTTAACAAAGGATATCAGCTATAATTCAAAGAAAAAAAGTGAATAATTAACAACAAACAAGGAGATATGATTGCATCAGGATCTAAGACTAAAGGTAATGTCTTTCAGCTCAATTCAAAAGTAAGTTGTTTTGTTGCAAAAGTAGATGATAGTTGTCTATGGCACAAAAGACTTTGTCACATCAATTTTGACAACATAGTAAAGATAAGCAATGTAAAGGAAGTAAGCGATCTTACTAGTATTGTAAGACCAATTGAAACTATGTGCAGGGAATGTGTGATGGGAAAGCATGTAAGGAGCTCATTCAGAAGCAAGAAGAATTTAGTAGAAAACAAATTGGAACTAGTATATACATACTTATGTGGTCCTACTCAAACAAGATCATACTATGGCGAAAGGTATTTATTTTGTTTGTTAATGATTTTTCAAGGATGATGTGGGTTGCATTCTTAAAAGATAATTCCAAAGCTTTTGAGAAGCTCAAAATATTCAAAGCTAAATTTGAAAATGAGTCTGGATTAAAACTAAAGTGTCTGAGATCAGATATAGGAGGAGAATTCACCTCTGACCAATTTTATGAGTATTGTGAAGAACTGATGACATGTAACTGATTAAATGTTTGATAATGTTAAGTTGAAGATAATGCAAGGAATTAAATAAGTTAATGATATGTATTGTCATTGATGTCAACTTGATATCATCTATACAGTCATGTATATAATGCTAAAGACTTCAGAGAATCAATGGAACAAAGGTTATGATTTCAGCAATGCATAAAGGTCAAGTATTCACTAAGTGATAGACAACACCGATGGAGTGCACACCATCGATAAAGGCAAAGAAGAAAAGTCATAGTGATACCCGATAAGCTAAAGACAATGTTGCTCGATGAAGCAAAACCACAAGATACCCAACGAGCTAAAAATAGAGTTGCCCGATGAGTAAAATCCAATGATGCCCGACGGACAGAGATCCCAAATCTAACTAGAGTCACACCGATGAAACTGACAATTGTAACCGATGACTAACTGAAGAGTTGACCAATGGAACAGAGAGTTCAGAAAATGAAAAAATATCTAGCTGGCAAGAGCTAAAGATAGACTTAACTGGTTGTTATCTTTGTTTTATTCGACCAGAGTTAAGTAATTGATTTAAAGCTGATTTATACAGCTAGCATGAAGATAACTACGAGACAATTCAGGAGTTATGCTTTAAATCAAATTGGTTGGATTGTTTTTCATGCCAAGAATCAAGAATCAAGAAACAGTGAATATCATGTCTATATAAGAGACAAGCTTAATTCATTTTCATAACACATGAAAAGGGATTAAGGGGAGTGAATAGAAAGAGGATGCTAAAAAGAAACCGATGAAGAACAACTTCATGCAGTACTGATCAATCAAGATGAAGTAGAGCTAAGGAATTATGTAGACACTAATGAATAATGAACACATCATCATAGAGTAGAAAGTATGGAGCACAAAAGAATTGAATTGATACATTGATCAGAGAGGTAATGTACTTAAATAGATCAGAAAATCTGTAATTCAAGTTGCATTAGAAATAGGTCATTTTATTTCAATTTAACCATTGAAGCATCAAGTCTCTTAATAGAGAAGGACTTAACAGTATTCTATATATTGAGGTACATCCCAAGGAGTGCCAAAATGGTTGATTCATGAAAGTAGCATTGGATATGCTCGATGCCTATTGAAAGTCTAAGAGAGAGGTTGATTCAAGGATGGTAGCATTAGATGCTCGATACTAAGTGACAACCTATATGTGTAAAATCTTCTAACAAGGTCACACCTAACAGTGTGTTTGTAACCATTAATAGGGTTGGTTCTTAACAAGGCTCATTTCAGAAGAGTAAAAATTTGGGGTACCGGTCCCTGTGGTTTTTTCCTTTAACAGGGTTTCCATGTTAAAATCCATGTGTTATGTGTGTATGGTTTATTACTTTACTATTTTACATTTCACATATGCATTTTTGGATGGATTGGTATAATCTACATATTTATTATATTTTGGTAAATAGTTATACTGCTTATATCGGTAATCAAGGAGAATAAAGACAGACAAGGTAAACCGACAGATAGTTAATCATTATAAGTATCTCATGGCATGCATCTTATAGGGACATAATAATCTAAGGTTTATTTGATTGGTGGTTAGATTAAGGATAAGTTTTTGAGACCATTGATTCACCCCCCCCTCTCAGTTATTACTAATGATTGGTATCAGAGCTTGTGTGCTTAGAAGGACGGTTTCAATACCTAAGCCAAAGATCACAAGATGAACAAGGGAGATGTGTCCAAGTTGAACAAAGATAATTTTGCTTCATGGCAGAGTAGAATAAGACTCCACTTATCAGGTATTGGTAATGATGTTAATCAATTTCTAGAAACTGAATATGTGTTTCCCATAGGAGCACCAACAGTTGAAAAAATGAGAGAGAAGCATGAACATAATGACATGATGATAGAGCTTGCTTTCTCATTCTCCAATGCTAAAATTGAAGATGTCAAAGAATGCAAAACTACAAAGCAGATGTGGGACAAATTAAAGCTTGTACATGGTGGTGAAAAAAATGTTTTGAGAGCCAAGGTAGAAAGCCTTAGAGGAAAGTTTGATGATCTCAAAATGAAATAAGGAGAAAAAATCACTCAGTACATCACAAGAATTAAAGAAGTAGTCAATGCTATCTGAGGAGTTAGAGGTGTACTAGAAGAAGATACAGTAGTAAGTAAAATTCTAAGAACCTCACTGCCTACTTATGCTATTAGAGTATCTTCCATTCAAGAAATGAGAGCAGTAGAAAATAGCAATGTTACTCTAGACAGTTTAATTGGAATATTTATTTCATTTGAGGTGAATAACTTCAATAATAGTGTCTTACCAAACATGGAGTCTGCATTCAAAACTTCTATGAGAATAAGTAAATCAAGTCACAAAAAGACTATGAGAAAAGAAAGTGATAGTGAGAATGAAGAAGATGATCTTGATGAAATAGAAGCACTTATGGCTAGAAGAATGCAGAGAGGAAAAGGTAAATACAAAGGTAAATTTCCACTTGTTTTTTTTAATTGCAAAGAGATTGGACATTTTGCTGCAACATGTACTAACAGAAGAAAAGATGACAAAAGTAATGACAGATCTTTTGAGAAGTAGTCTGACAGAGGTGATTATAGAAGCTACTGACAATCAGAAAGAAGAGATACCCGAGACTATAAGGACAAAGAAAAAAAGGTCAGCTACCTAGAAACATGCAAGGATGATGATACTGACACCGAATCTGATGAAGACATCGAGATGGTGTTTATGGATATAAAGGATGATTCAAATGATGATGAAGAAAGTTATGTAGAAACAACTCTCATATCTAAAATTAGCAAAAATGATGTTTGGATCATAGATAGTGGCTACACTCATCATATGACCGGTGATAAGAAAAAGTTTGAGGCTTTTGAATACTACAAGGGTGGATCAGTAAGAATGGGAAATGACACACCTTGTCCAGTTGAAGGTAGAGGAACAATAATGTTGAATAACCATAAAAGTGTGAGAATGCTTATTGGGTAAATGGATTGAATTATAATCTATTGAGTGTTTCTCAGTTGAATAATTCAGGTCACAAAGTAGCATTTGAAAATAAATAGGCAAAGATCTTCAACAAATCTAGAAATTTGATTGGTACCGGTGAGCAGACAAAAGGTAACTTATTCTATGTAAATGATACTGAACCCACTTGTTTTATTGCTACAAATGAAGACATATAATTATGGAACTAAAGAATGTGTCATGTGAACTTTGAAAACATGATGAAAATTAGAAAAAAGAGAAATGTCAGAGGCTTACTGACAATGACCTTGAGCCCGACAACATCATGTGTAAAAACTATCAAAAAGGTAAAATGACAAAGTCTAGTTTCAAAAGCAAAACCCATACATCTGATGCAATTCTAGAATTAGTCCATACTGATTTATGTGGACCCATGAGGACAAAGAGTTATTATGGAGATAGATACTTTATTCTCTTTGTTGATGATTACTCTAGAATGATGATAGTTATGTTTCTAAAAGATAAATCTGTAGCATTCAAGATGTTTAAATGGTATAAGGCCATAGTAGAAAAACAAAGTGGTAAGGATCTAAAATGTTTGAGATCACATAGAGGAGGTGAGTTTATATCAGATGAATTCACTAACTTTTGTAATGAGAATGGTATAAAAAGATAGGTTTCTGCACCAAGAACACCACAGCAAAATGGGATTGTTGAGAGAAGGAACACATCAATAGTTGATTGTGCTAGAACACTGATGATAGAAAAAGGCATCACCCAAATATTATGGAGGGAAGCTGTCAGTAATTCTATTTACACACTGAACATAGTACAATTGAAGAAAGACACCAAAAAGACACCTTATGAGCTATGGTATGGGTACACACCCAATGTAAGTTATTTCAAAAATTTTGGAAGTCAATGTTATATCTTAAAAGATGATAGAAAGGGAAAACTTGACTCAAAAAGTGATGAAGGAATTTTTATAGGGTATTATACCAAGAGAAAGGCTTACAAATGTCTAAACAAAGCCTCTAACAAAATTATTGAAAGTGCAAATGTAAATATAGATGAATTTGCAGAGAAGAATGAATAAGAAATCACTAATGAACCAGAGGACTACAATAAGTTCACTTACAACGAGGAACCTGACACTCTACCCTACCAAAAATGTAGAGCCCCTGAGCTACAACTCACTACTCCTGAGCATCAAGCTGCAAATACCGTTGGTCAGGATAATGATCAAGATAATGTGCAAGGTAATGAAGAACATAATGAAGATCAAAATAATGATCAAGCTGATAGACAAAGAACTATACTTATACTTGCAAGATATGTAAGAAGGAACCATCTAGAGGTCCAGATCATAGGAGATAAGAAAGTTGGTACAAGAACAAGAAGTAAGTCTTTAAACTCAAATTGTTTAATTTGTGAGTTTGAGCCAAAATATTTTAATGCTACACTAGATAATGAGGAATGGCTAAGTGCTATTAATAATGAGATTGAGTAGATTGAGAATAAAAAAACATGGTCACTTGTGCCAAGACCAGATGACAAGAATGTTATCGGTACAAAATGGATATTCAGGGATAAGCTAAATGAGAATGGAGAAGTCACAAGGAACAAAGCAAGGCTAGTATGCAAAGGGTATGCACAAAAGGAAGGTATAGACTATAGAGAAACCTTTGCACCCATTACTAGGCTAGAAGGAGTAAGAATATCACTTGTTTATGCTACATTCAAAGGATTCAAGGTATACCAAATGGATGTCAAGTCAACATTCCTAAATGGAATACTTGAAGAAAAAGTATACATTGAACAACTAGAAGGGTTTGTTGATCCAAACAAGAGGGACATGGTATGTAGACTTCACAGAGCCTTGTATGGATTGATTCAAGCTCCAAGAGCCTGGTATGAATGAATTCATTCCTATCTAATCAGTATTGGATTTGTAAGGACTAGTGAAAACAATAATCTTTATTTGAAGGAAGATACTTATGCTAACACTTTGATTGCTGAAATATTTGTTGATGACATCATATTTGGAGGCAATGATATGCTATGAAAATAATTTGCTAATGAGATGAGAAAAGAGTTTGAGATGTCTATGTTTGGGGAATTTTCATTACATAGTCCAAATACATCATAGAGGTCCTGAAAATATTCAAGATGGAAGAATCCAAACTAGTTCGAACACCTATGGCTACTGGATGTAAGTTGAAAAATGAGGACAAAACAATAGAGGTAAATCAGACTTTGTACATATCAATGATTAGAAAACTCATGTATGTTGTACACACTAGACCAGATATTGCACATGCAGTGGGACTTGTTGCTAGATTTTCTGCTAACCCCAAGGAATCACATATGACTGCTATGAAAATAATTCTAATATATCTGAAGAATACCGAGGAATTTGTCTTATGGTATAGAAGAGAAAGAAAATTTGAACTTAAGGTGTTTATCGATGCTGATTGGGATGGAAATCTTGATGATCGGAAGAGAACAAATGGAGGAGCATTCTTTATGGGTGACAAACTTGTCACATGGATTAGCAAGAAGTAGGGATGCATCTCTCAGTCTAATGTAGAAGCAGAATATGTTGTTGTTGCTGGAAATTGCTCAAATATTACATGGATCAAATAGTTGTTGGAAGGTATGCCTATAAAGATCTCAGAACTAGTGATTATCTATTGTGATAACACCAGTGCAATAAAAATTTCCAAGAATCCAGTCATGCATTCGAAGACTAAACACATTGCAATCAAGTATCATTATTTAAGAGAACAAGTTCAAGAAAAAGAGGTGATACTTGAATATGTGCAATCAAAAGAATAATTAGTTGATATCTTCACCAAGCCACTACCCAAGGATACATTTGAGTACTTGAGAAAGAGACTAGGGGTCAAACCCTTGTCTACCAGTCAGTAATATGACTAAAGGCTGCATCAACCTACATATTATCTGAATATCATTCATGTTGATGAAAGAAAAAGAACTTCAAAGACACACATCTATATATAGATAGGTATATACCAGAACCAAGCACCATAACATATTGTTATATTGCTGATGGATAAGGGAATTTCAAGGAATATATTATGGATGGAGAGAAAAGATTGTTTGACATAAATATCAGATATTTGTTTGGCATTGTTGTCAAAGGGAGAGACATTCATATTATCACATTCTTCTAGAAAAGAGAGAGATTATACATTTTTAGATTACTCCAACAGGGAGAGAGTATATCCTTAGGGAGAGAAAATTGTATGAAAGTTTATACAAAGGGAAAGTTTCTGAAAAGGAAAAAACACATCATAAAAGAGAGAATAGGCAAAGGAGAGAAATTAACACAAGAAGATGATTCAACACATGAGAAAGTAAAAAGATGCAAGAATCAAATCTAAGATAAAATAAAGCTTACCAAAGTTCAGACATGTATCGGTTGACAAAAGGGAGAGATTGGTAGTTTGATGAATCTCAACAATTGTATTTCATATTGTATTAGAAATAGTATATTATGATAATATAAGTTTGTTGTCATCAATGCCAAAGGAAGAGATTGATGACATGTAACTGATTAAATGTTTGATAATGTTAAGTTGAAGATAATGCAAGGCATTAAATCAGTTAATGATTTGTATTTTCATTGATGTCAACTTGATATCATCTATACAGTCATGTGTATAATGCCAAAGACTTCAGAGAATCAATGGAACAAAGGTTATTCTTTCAACAATGCATAAAAGTCAAGTATTAACTAAGTGACAGACAACACCAACAAAGTGCACACCATTAGTAAAGGAAAAGAAGAAAAGTCACAGTGATACCCGATGAGCAAAAGATAGTGTTTCCTAATGAAGAAAAACCACAAGATGCCCAACGAGATGAAAACAGAGTTGCCCGATGAGTAAAATCCAATGATGCTTGAAAAATGGAGATCCCAAAGCTAACTGGAGTCACACCGATGGAATTGACAGTTGTAACCGATGACTAACTAAAGAGTTGACCGATGGAACAGAGAGTTTAGAAAATGACAAAATATCTAGCTAGCAAGAGCTAAAGATAGACTTAACTGGTTGTTATCTTTGTTTTATTTGACTAGAGTTAAGTAATTGATTTAAAGCTGATTTATACAGCTGGCATGAAGATAACTACGAGACAAATCAAGAGTTATGCTTTAAATCAAATTGGCTAGATTTTTTTTCATGCCAAGAATCAAGAATAAAGAAACAGTGAATATCATGTCTATATTGTGCATGCTAAAAGTGGACCTCTAATTTAGCAGTACACTTCAACATGGTCATTATACTTCTGTTGCATACAGAAATGAATATCGATTCATTCACCCTGCATGTCTGAAAGTGTCGACCTGTTGCCTTCTAAAAGGATGGAGTATGAGCTTGCTCTCAGGTCATTGCAAGCTTAGTGACTACACCGAAGACCTAAATGAAGGATTTTAAAAACTATGATAATGCAAATAAATGATTAATCTAAATGAAAATACAGTTTTTTATCCATCCAAAACTAATTAGGATTCATTTTAGAAGCACCAAATTGAGTGTGTAAGATTGATTTTAAAACACCAATTGAAATGTGCTCTAAGATTAGATTTGCATGATTAACATTAAAACAACAATAAAAGCTATGCTAAGAATGCAAGAAGCTAAGACAAAAATGCAACATAATAACTTTAATTAAAAGATTAGGATCCTTTGTGAAGGAAAAGAGTTTCTCTTTTATAGAAATCTCTCTCGAATCGATGGTCGAGATTAAACAAAAAGAGTGGCTTAGATTCTATTGAAGAAGCACAATCTATGTGCAAGTGATTTGATTGGTCAAGAGAGTCAGCTGATTGAATTGACTGATCAGTTGTTTTGGAAACTTCCATATTCAATTTTTAGTTAACTAAAATGTTTCTAAAATGATAATCAATGGAGAATCAGTTAACTGAGTGGAACTGGATTGTTTCCATTTTGATAATCAGTCAATTGGATTTGATGATGTCATATGCATTTTTAATAAATTAATTGATTTT
>MU224860.1:871229-901757 GCA_018584345.1 Thuja plicata
TTAATTAATTAATCAAGTAAGATGATCGATTAGGACCTAGGGTTTAGGTCAGATTAGTTTGAATTTGATAATTGCCTGTTTGATTTAGGACTTAGAATAATCAAGATTAGGGTTTCTTGATTAATTGCTAAGATTGGGGGTCTAGGGTTTAGGTGACCATTTTTAGATGATTACATATATAAGAGACAAGCTTAATTCATTTTTGTACCACATGAAAAGGGATTAAGGGGAGTGAATAGAAAGAGGATGTTAAAAAGAAACTGATGAAGAACAACTTCATGCAGTACTGATCAATCAAGCTGAAGTAGAGCTAAGGAATTTTGCAGACATCGATGAATAGTGAACATAGCATCATAGAGCAGAAAGTATGGAGCACAAAAGAATTGAATTGATACATTGATCAGAGAGGTAATATACTTAAATAGATCTAAAATATTCAATTCAAGTTGCATCAGAAATAGGTCATTTTGTTTCAGTTTAACCATTGAAGCATCAAGTCTCTTACAGAGCAGGACCTAACAATCTTCTATATATTGAGGTACATCCCAAGGAGTTCCAAAAAGGTTGATTCATGAAAGTAGCATTGGATATGCCCAATGCCTATTGATAGTCTAAGAGAGAGGTTGATTCAAGGATGGCTGCATTAGATGCTCAATACTAAGTGACAACCTATATGTGTAAAATCCTATAAGAAGGTCACACCTAACAGTGTGTTTGTAACCTTTAATAGGGTTTCTACATTAAAATCCATGTGTTATGTGTGTATGGTTTATTACTTTACTATTTTACATTTCACATATGCATTTTTGGATGGATTGGTATACTCTACATATTTACTATATTGTGGTAAATAGTTATACTGCTTATCGATAATCATGGAGAATAAAGATACACAAGGTGAACCAATAGATAGTTAATCATTATAAGTATCTCATGGCATGCATCTTGTAGGGACATAATAATATGAGGTTTATTTGATTGGTGGTTAGATTAAGGATAAGTTTTTGAGACCACTGATTCACCCCCCCCCCCCTCTTAGTTATTAATAACAAGAACATGGGATCAAAAGGCAGTTGAGTGCTCCTAGAACCCCTCAAAATAATGGGATTGTAGAAAGAAGAAATATGATCATACTTGATACAGCGTGCACTATCATGATAGAAGGAAAAGTTGCACACACCTATTGGAGAGATGCAATCAATACATCAGTATATACTATCAATAGAATACAATTAAGGCCAGGCACAAATAAGACACTCTATGAACTTTGGTTTGGTATTGTACCTATAGTAAAATACTTCAGAATCTTTGGAAGAAAGTGCTACATCAAGAGAGATGATGGTGCTAGTAAGTTTGATGCCAGAAGTGATGAAGGTATTTTGCTTGGTTACTCTACTAAAAGCAAAGCATATAGATATTTTAACTTGAGATTGAAGAAGATAATTGAAAGTACACATGTGAAGATTGATGAAAAGTTCATGATTCAAGAAAGATACTATGATTTTGCACCTATGATTGAAGATGAACCCAGGCCTAGCAGTAAAGAAACAATTATTGAAGAAATGTTTGATTGTATTGATGTATCATGTAATGAACCTGAAACAAGCAAAGAGGAATCACAGGTTACAGATGAAGATGTGACACCTAAAGCTCCAAAATTCACAACTAGATACCATTCAAAGGAAGATATCATTGGAGATTAGAGTAGTAGAGTTTTGACAAGATCTAAAGCAAAAGGATTAACTGTTGATGAAGAGGTATGTTTACTTTCACAAATTGAACCTTTAAGTGTTGAAGATGCATCTAATGATTCAGATTGGAAGAAAGATATGAAAGAAGAATTAGATTAGATAATCAAGAATGATACATGGGAATTGTTTCCTAGATCTTGTGACAAAAATGTGATTGGAACAAAGTGGATATTCAGAAATAAGATGAATAAAGAAGGTACAGTGGTAAGAAACAAAGCAAGACTAGTATGTAAAGGATATGCGTAGAGAGAAAGAATAGACTACACTGATACATTTGCCCATGTGAGTAGATTGGAAGCTATCAAGTTGTATTTGTAGAAGTTGAGAAATCCAACTTCACAGATTGCCAAGAACACCTTCATGCAAATAACCTATTGTTCAAAGGAAACTAGAGAAACAAAAGCAAAGGCTTGGAAAATATCAGTGGAGTGAGAGCAAATTCTATTCCAAGGTAATGAAACAATAATTACAAAAGTTAAAACTTAAAGGTGAATGAAACCCTAAATAGGTAAAATCTAGGTTGCGTGATATAATTAATATAAAATGTTAATTATATGCACCTAAGAGACAACTTAAGTGAAAATAGAGTACATAGACAACTTAATAATTAAATCAACATGATCTAATTAATAAGTGAAGATAAATAGATACTCTAACAAGGAAAATAGAGTTCACCTTGGCGACAGAGGAAAATGTCTCAGTGTAATCAATACCCTCAACCTGTGAAAAACCCTTCGCAACAAGACGTGCCTTGTAGTTATCAATAGAACCATTAGCAACAAACTTAGTATGATACAACCACTTGCATCATACTAACTTTCTTCCCTTAAGAAGAGAACAAAGATCCCAAGTGTGATTCTTCATCAAAGAAGAATAATCCTCCTCCATAGCACTGCCCCACTCAGTATGTCCTATCACTGCCATAAATGTCTGAGGATCACCACAAATAGCATGACTTAGAAGACTAGAACCCGCAATATGAGACTGGGTGTGACAGGAGGTGGAAGGGTCACTAGCCAAAGATCCTGCAACATCAACTGTAACATGAGCCCATCTATGCATCAGTGGAGGATCTTGTGGTTGAGGTAAATGGGGATCACCAAGATCACCATCCTCATCATCCTGAAAAGAAATTGGAAGAGATGAGGGAGTAGTGGTAAGTGAATTAGACTCTAGAAGTGGGGTATCTACTACAGGAAGGCACTCATCAAACTGGACTACCCATCTAAACAGGACCTCTCTAGAATCAAGGTCAAACAACCTGTATGCCTTAAAATCCTTGCAGTATCCAACAAAAATGAGGTGTCATCTCTTCTGCTCCATTTCTCACCTCTGAGCGTCAGGCACAAATGCCCATGCGTCACTACAAAAAAATCATAATGAAGATACATTAGGCTTGACATGAGACCAAGCCTCCTAAGGAGTCATATGTTGAACTACCTTGTGAGGCATCTGATTCTGAATATAGTTGTCATAATTGACTGCCTCTGCCCAAAAAGATGAATCCATGGCCCTGGATTGTATCATACAATTAGCTATCTCCCAAAGTGTTATGTTCTTTCTCTATGCCACACCATTCTACTAAGGGGTGTAGGGCACTAAAAACTGATGTTGAAGACCATGTTTAGAGAAAAAATCCCTAAAATCTTGGTTCACATAATCCCCCCCATTATCTATGTGTATCCACCAAATAGAAAGACCAGATTGCTTCTCCAAAAATTTCTTTAAGACCCGAAATGAATCAAAGACATCAGACTTGTACTTCAAAAAGTACACCCATGTGCACCTAGAGAAGTCATCAATGAAAGTAAGCACATATCTGGCACCAGAAAAATGAGTAGGAAATGACATAAGGTCACTATGAATCAAATCCAATGGTGCCAAAGCACAAGTAGCTCATCCATGAGGAAAATGATCCCTATGTTGTTTGCCAAGAACACAACCCTGACAAACCCCATGAGTGCAAGCAATCTATGGAATCCCAAGAACAATTGCCTGTGTGCTCATCTATTGAAGATATATGTAACTGACATGGCCCAAATGCTCATTCCAAAGTCTTCTCACTGAATCTGCATGTGCTATAAGATAGGAACCTGTGCCAGTAGAAGACTCAAATCTACCAAATATGTATAGGCAGGATGTAGTGTCAACACTCCTAGTAGCCACAATCATATCAGAATCATGTAATTCCTAAATAACCACATCATGTGGTGAGAAATCAACTATCTTACTAGAGCCAGAGTGGAAAATTTGATAGATAGACAATAGGTTTTTTGAAATGTCAGGGACAAAAAGAACATCCTGAAGAGAGCCCCCAGCTAATGCAACAGAACTAGAACCCAAAATTGAAAGATGAGATGAGTTCCCAATAGCAATTTTTGAAGTAGCACAAGGAGCAAGTGAGGTGACTAACTACTGAGTGTGATTCATGTGGTGAGAGGCACCAAAATCAAGAATCCAAGTGGGCCCATAAGTTGTTGCTTATGCAGTAAGAGCATGACCTTTCCCTACAGGGGAGGATGTGGACTAAGGAGTTGAAATATGATGCTCCTATATGGCTTCCTCTAAAGCCTCCAAACATTTCCAGCACCTAGAAATGGGATGTCCATCCTTTCCACAAAAGCTACAGGTCTCAACTGATTTCTTCTTACTCTTGGAGGTAGACTCAGTAGACTTCAAAGAATATTTACCCTTGGAAGGGTTAGCTGGAGGTTTTGAATCAGTTTTCTGTGTAGGTTTGGAGGAATACTCATTGCCTGCTGAATCTTTCTTTAGTTTGGCTTTCTATTTTTTGTTTCCCCTGTGAAGACTGAGCAACCAATGCTTGGCTAGAAGAGCCAAAAGCATCCATCTATTGGATCTTTGCCTGTTCCTGTGTAAACCGATCATAGAATGTCTCAAATGAAGGCATGGTGTGTCTAGTACCCAAAGCATCCATGGTGGAGTAGAAAGTAGAAGAAAAGATCTGATACTGTCCTCTCAACTTTGAGAGTATCAGGAAGATACACTCATCATCTGTCTTATTTCTCCCACATCCCTGCAAAACTGAGCGTAGAGATTTGAACTTCATCAAGAAGTCCTCCATAGTGCAAAAGCTAGTGGGAGTCAAAGTGGTCAGCTCTGCATCAAGCTGTAGTGCCCGAAACTCATTCACTGTGCCAAAAAAATCTAAAAACTTGCCCCAAATGGCCATAGGAGTTGTCAAACCATCCAAGTGAAAAAGGAAACTGTCAGAGATGTTCAGTGCAATCAAGCCCATGGCTTCATCCATTTTTTTCCTATGCTGAAGAACCTCAAAAGGATACTATAGGACAGGTTGGTTTTCATCTATACATGACCATAAGCCATGTGACATGAGTAGCCTGGTCATGTGTGCTTTCTAGGTGTGATAATTGTGTGGTGTCAGTCAGGCCACAGAGGGGTCTGACATTGAGAGAAGAAGAAGACTGAAGTAGAAGGGTCATTTCTAAATTTAAATGATAGAAAGAAAAAACACCCCCCATAATGTATAATTCTATCCCTCATACAACAAATAAATAATTACAGAAAGCACAAAAAATGAGAAGAAAACCTAGATGCCAGATGCAGAGATGGAGGAAACGGAAGCCTCTACTTCAATGCTAAAATTGAGAGATCAAGTAGTCAAATCAAAAATCAAGACTAGCATCATTGCATTCAGCTCAAAAACACCTTTCTGACGATATTTTTTTTTCCAAAAATGGACACTGTATGCACAAGTTACGGCCAAAAAACCAACTGCTCCTCCGAAAATGAGCTCACTGGAAAAAACCAGTCACGACAAAAAATTCGATGGGAAAATGGCCGTCACAGAGCCCAAGAAATAATTTGATGGCCGTCGGCACATCGCGGGCCTGTCTCACTGGAAACATGTGAAAAACTAATGGAAATTTTTTGAAAAACATCAAAAAAAAAATTTTGGCCGGTGATGTCAGTAGTGACATCACCTAGTGTGTTGTCGGTGGCACCCGGTGGCAAGAAGGTGGCAGGCGCCGATGGTGGTGGTGGCTAGGCTGCTCCCGAGTAGTTCCTGGATAGTAGGGCTGCTACGGCTGCTTCGCCGGTGGCCGGTGCCGGGCCGGGCTGGGGTGCCGCGGGGGTGGCCGCTCCAGTTGCACTCTGACTGCGCTGCGCAAGCCTCGAAAACCATTAAAAAAAACATTTTTTTAAAATTTTTATTTTATTTTTTTCTCAATTTTTGTGTCGTATGGCCTAGGAGAGAGAAAACTTTCCTTTGTGGTCACTATGACCAAAAACAGTGAACTGTATATGATTTTCAACTCTCCCGAGCCTTCTGAGCGCAATGGTGGAGTCCATTTTGGCTCAAAGTGCTCTAGAAAATTGTGCCTCCTCCAAAATGGGAAAAAAATCAGAGAAGCTATGGCTTTTGTCTATGAATCACAGCTTCAAAAACCCTTAGACTAGGCAGCAACAGGGAAGCTCTGATACCATGTAGAAGTTGAGAAATCCAACTTCATAGATCGCCAAGAACACCTATATGCAAATAACCTGTTGCTGAAAGGAAACCAGAGAGACAAAAGCAAAGACTTGGAAAATCTCAGCAGAGTGAGAACAAATTCTATTCCAAGGTAATGAAACAATAATTACAAAAGTTCAACCTTAAAGGTGAACGAAACCCTAAAAAGGTAAAAGCTAGTTTGCGCAATATAATTAATATAAAATATTAATTATATGCACCTAAGAGATAGCTTAAGTGAAAATAGAGTACATAGACAGCTTAATAATTAAATCAACATGATCTAATTAATAAGTGAAGATAAATAGATACTCTAATAGTATTTGGCCTATGCAACATTGAAGAACTTTAAAGTATATCAAATGGATGTGAAGTCAAAAATTCTAAACGGTGACTTGAAGGAAGAAGTTTACATAGAACAGCCTGAAGAATTTGATTTATCAGACAAACCAGACATGGTATGTAGACTAAAGAAATCCCTTTATGGACTTAAATAGGCCCCAAGAGCTTGGTATGAGAGACTTGATGGTTACTTGACAAATATTAGATTTAAAAAGGGAGTAGCAGATTGCAACTTATTCATGAGAGAGACACATGATGGAATACTACTTGTTGTTATCTTTGTTGATGGCATTATCTTTGGAGGTAATGACAAGCTTAGTGCAGAATTTGCCAAAGAGATGCAAAGTGAGTTTGAAATGAGCATGATTGGACCTATCAAATATTTTTTGGGATTAAATGTAAAACAAACAGACAAAGGCATATTCATAAATGTTAGCCCAAGTTTTAGTCCTTGTCCTTGTATTTGATTTCTAAAGTCACCATGTCATTTTTGTGAATCCCAAAGCTACTTAAGTCCTCATGTTCAAATTCTCAGTGAAAGTGTCAACCCTATGGTTCGTTTATGTTTGTGGAATTAGAAAAATCATTTGCTGACATGTTTCTTGAACAGGTTTGAACAAGTTTGAACATGCTTGAACAACCTTGAACTTAGTTCATGAGTGTTCAAGAGTGTTCAAGCTCATTCATAATTTTTATGAAGGGATAGAAAGTGAATAAATTCATCACTAAAAAGTGGGTCACATGATCGCAGTGTGCAGAATTTTGATTGATCAAAGTTGGGAATCAACGACTAAGCATGGGATATTCAGTTTAAGGATGAAGGCAGGAGATTAAAAAAGGAACAGAATTGAATAGTGGTGAACATATAAGAACACCCTTGGACTTAGTTCATTCATGTTCAAGAGTGTTCAATGATTTTTAAAAGTGACACATGGCAAAAGAAAAGGACTACCGTCGTCACTTAGTTGTGGGCCCTACCTAGAAAAGGCTTTTAATGAAGAAAGGTAGTGGCGGAAGTTAAGTGTGTCTGAGCTGTCCAATTTATGAGGAATTCATGTGGCATAAAAGTTTGTGCAAATGACATTAAATGATTTCATGCGTGAACGGTCACTTCATTCTCTGAGCTTTTATTGCCTTAATGACGGGAAATTAATTGTCAAATCCATGGTATTTCTTATTTAAAACCCTTCTTGGAATTCATTATTTTTGAAATGTTGTCACTGTTTGTATGCGTGAAGATTGAAGGTAAGGGTTTTTGGAGCTCCAGTTGTAGAATTTTCTATAGTGATTAAGGTAAGTTAGGCTGCAATTCCTACAGTGTTTAAATTTAAGAGCTTGTGAAATTTATGGAAATTTTTGTGACAATTATTAGTTTGTTCTTGCAAGTATGAAGTCTGCATTCCATTTGTTTGGAAGTGTTTCTAGTATGGTATGTGAAAATCCCATTGTGACAGACATAGATTTAGAAGGATATGATGTAGAAGGAATTGCTGATAGGCTCACTGGGTCTACAGAAGAGAATGTCCCTTCTCTTGAAATTTTGAGTAGGGGGTTGTGCATAGCTGCTTGTTTTCCTCCTGCAGTAGTCTATCCTAAACTTGTCCATGAGTGTATCCGCAACTATGACCAGCAAGCCAAATCAATTCTCAAGAGAAATGGTGAGGTCTTGATGGCTGTAAATAGAGGAATTGTTGCTCCAGCTTTCCAAATTCAAGAGTGAACTTTTTTCTCTTTCTCTCCTACGCAGTCCCTTGTTAAGTTCAAACCAAATGCAGATGCAAATTGTACCTCAATAACCAAGCATTGGTTATTAAAATCCCAAAGGGGAGGTTCCCGTTTACCCAAAAATCTCAACAGAAGTCATGTGCACCCATATATTAGTGATGTTATGGTGATGTTGCATAGAGTCAGAGGGTCACCTGAGGCGTTCTTCTTTTCAGATTGGTTGTTCTATTATGTTTAGATTGTTTTAGAAGGGAAATAGAAGTTGGATTGGGCTGAATTAATTGTAGATTCTATGAGAGAGAAATTGAACAATTCTAAACTCACTAGATGTAACTTTTTCATGTCTTCTTATCTAATGTACTGTCTAGCCTGTAGTAGGAAATGGGATGGGGTGATTCATGAGCCTTGGATAGATGGAATGTGTATTTTTGAGTACTTTCCCATTCTTCATAAAGACAATGTAATTCAGAATTATAGGAGGGTACATGATACTTTTATTGGTAAACTTTGTTTTGAGATGACTGGGGATTCAACTAGAAGAATGAGTTTAGAAGCTCAGTAATTTGTGACAAAATTTGGGAATTTTTACATTCAGTTCCCTAGGTTCACTTATATTATAATTGGTGGTTTTGAAGATTCCCCTATAAAATTACCTAGGTATGCCTTTGATTGTTTTATCCTTGCAGAAGTCTGTAGGCAGCTTGCTACTGTGCTTAAATGTTTTCTTCCTGAAGAAGGATGGGAGAAAGTTTTCCCATTACAACTAGGTAAATTTGCATGCTTAACTATTGAAGATGCAATAAGTATTGGGAGTGACCTTAGTCATTTTTGTTTCAATTATTACACGAACAGAACAGGCTTTGATAGTAAAAACTTTGCTAGTGGGAATCTGGGCCTTAGATCTCACATGTTTCCATTTCCCCATCTAGAGGATTTCTAGGAAGACTGTGCAAATGAGTCCCAAGTTATGAAGAGAGGTCATAGTATACTCTACATATCTCAAATCCTATCCATGAGATTGCAATTCAACATAGAAGGGGTGACAGATGATGGTTTTGACTTAGTTGAACCTAGTTTCAAAAGACTCCTGGATAATGAAGAGTTAGATATTGACTGGTCAAGAGAGGAGGAAGATGACATTAAGTGCATGACACAACATGTACTCAAATTAACCAAAGAATGGCTGCAGACAAAAAGAGAAAAGTCTAGTCCTAAAACAATTAGAGTTAAAACTTCAATTTTATTTTCCTCCCCCTCTGTTTCTAATCCTCCTAAACCATCTGGTAATGCAGGTTCCTTAGATAAGAAATAGAAAAAGGATCCCAAGAAGAAATCTATTGCAGAACTTTCCCCTGTGACCTCACCTTGGCACATTACCAGATCGAGATACTGATCATAGAAAAAGGGGAAGATGACTCAAGAGAATAAAGAAACAATCAATTTGGGGATTTAAATTTCCAAATTGGGGAAGATGAGCAAATTGAAAAAGATCTCTTCGATCTTAATGATGTGACTCTAGATTTAATGGATACCCCAGCTAAGACTGGTGCCCAATCTATAGAAAAAAATGATAAGCCAAGATGGTTAACCTCTTCAGTGAATAAGAAACAAAGCTTGATTCTGGTATCTAGTCCAGTGCAAGATATAGTCAGTAAATATTCTCAAAAGAATCCCAAGGCCAAGAAAGTTAAGAGTACAACATGAATGTTTGCTAATACTAAGACTGGGAAGTGGACAGCTGAAGTAGCCACCTACAGACCAAAGGAAGAGAAACATGATGTTGTAGTCAAAGATTTTGAAGTCACTAAAATTGAATTAGGGACTATGGACAGAGTTGGAAAGAATCACCTTTTCAAAGAGACAGCCCAACAGATGTTGATAACATCATGGCAGGAGAGTAAGGAAAAGAAGGAACTAAAGCAAACCATAGTCTCACTCTCTTAGTTCATAAATAATTTCTGCAACTTTGACGCCACCCCACTGACTCAATCGTCATAGGTAGTTGACCCAAACTCGGCAGAAAGTAAAACACTACTGAATCAAGTTCAGAGGGGTCAAACACTTGTCTCCTTAGTTGATGAGTGGATGTCCCAAGTGCTTAACAATGGCAGACAATACATCAAGGATTCGCACTTAGTTCTTCATGACACTAGGGCTATAATGGGATAATTGCAAGCCCAACACCAGGTCTGGGATGGAGAGGAACAAAAATGGGTGTCGGCAATGACAAAGTTTATGGAGATAGAGAGGCATGGTTTCAACAAATTCTGCACAGAAATTCCCTAAAAGTTGCTGAAGAATCCACTTTCTTCATTCTCAGGAAGAACATCAGTTGGTGCATCACTCTAATAAGGAGCACCATTATAGAAAACAAAGAATATGAGTTAGAAGCTAAGAATATTCAAAAGGCTGCCCTGAACGAGTTGAAAGTGATCAATTTCACTTATACGTATCCGTCAGTTTATGGTGAGCAAGAATTGAAGGGTGCTCTAGAGGCTTTCAACGCAGAAATAAAGACTATTAGAGAAAAGATTAATCATAAAGCCTATGACTTAACTCAGATGGAAAGGATTGGATCTATGCTATATCTTTGTGTGGATCAATTGCCCAATGTCATTGGAAAGGTGAAGAAATTGAGGTGGAGTAAGGATGCCTCTATGGCTCATATAGTAAATTCTAAGATCTCGCATCTGTCATTCGCAAAGGAGCTGGTCCAGGCATATAAAGAATGGAAACCTACCCAATCAGTTATCAAAGAAGAAGGGAGTCCAGTGGGGAGTGAGGATCATGTTGTCGACAAGGAACCAAATTTGGTTATTTAGTCTTTACTTGGTTAACATGAAAACTCTTAAGGACGTGTGTCCTTTTTCTGCTGGTTTAGTTATATAACTAATTGCCCTAGAGGTCATGTTTTTTGGGAGACCTCTTAGTGCTCTGATACTATTTATTTGGCTGCTGAAACTTTTAAATAGTTTGGAAAAAACTCATTGCTGATAGATAATAGATTTTGATAGTAATAGTTTTTTTCTTTTTTGAAGGTTAAAGGAATAGATAGTGATATTTGAATGTTATGGAAAGAACAGATTTCGTGTAATTTCCTGTGCAGTAATTTTTGAAATATATTACAGTGAGGTTTTATTGAATCTGTGTTATTTGAAAACCAAAAGTGAAGTGTCCTGTGTTGACATCTTGTTTATCCTGTTATGTATATGTCTGTTGGTTCATAATATCTAAATTCTAGATTTTATCAATCTTCTGTTATCTTTAGCTGAGAAGTTGTTATGTTTCATGAAATGCAATCACGGAAGTAACTGTATTTTTCTTCCCACTCATTATTCAATTTTATTTCCTTTACAATTTTTTAATAACATATCATCAAAGAATGATATTGCAGCCTTTATAAGCTTTTGGGTTAAAAGCTAACCAATTGAACTATTATCAAATTTCATTGAAAATCATATTAGGGAGTTGTACCTGTAACAAAATTCAGAGGGAAGTGATCATAAAAGATACTTACCCAACTGTTAGAGATAGTTTGTCTTTTAAGGGTGATAGAGTAAAACTTAAAAGAGTTTTTGTAGAAAGACAAATCTGTTCGCTAACAATAAATCAGTCCAAGTATGTGAAGGAGATATTGAAGAATTTCAAAATGGAAGATTGAAAACCAATAAGCACCCCCATGATAACAGGAAGCAAGCTTTCTAAAGAAGATGATTCCACAATAGTTGAAAAGACATTATACAAGTCTATGATTGGAAAACTCATATATCTTACTCAATCTAGACTAGATATTTCTAATGCAGTTGGCATTGTTGGAAGATTTGCAGCTGAACCTAAAAGAAATCACCTAATGGCAATAAAAATAATATTCAGATACTTAAAAGGGACTATAGACTATGGTTTATGGTATCCTAACTCAGAGAATATAAAACTTCATATCAGAGCTACCAGTATAGAAACGTGGGTTTGCAGAGAAACCCAAGATTCTGAAGTATTTTACTATAGGTGCAAATCCATTTGGAAAGAGTTCAATCAAGTGAAAGGGAATTTAGGTGGTTAAAGAATTTTTTTAAAGCTTAGGAGTATTTTAGAATCATGCTTGCTTTAGGATTTGTGTTGAATCTTCTCATCAACTACTAAGGTAGGATTTTGAGACTTGTTAATTCCAGCCTTCCAGATCCTTGTCTTCTATGCTGGGATCCTGTGTTTGAAACTTCCTTGTTTGATGTTATGTGTTTAAATTGCTTAAAATTCAAAAATATGTTGTTGGATCAATTCTATGGATTTTCCTTTCTATATTGTTGTTAGATTTGTAATTTTGGGCTTAAGGGTTTCATTAGAATATCTAGTTATGATACGACATTAAGGTTTTCAAATTTGTGCAAAACTTCTCCTTGTTATTGAAATTTCATGTTTGTTTTTCTCAATAGATTTTTGGCTTTCAAATCTATGAAAATCCCTTACCTGTAATTGAAAACCTACCTTTACCAGATTCATATTCAAAACCCCAATTTCATATCTACATGGGAAACAAAAGAATAGTGGGGTTAGCTTTTGCATGCTAGAATAATAAATTAATTGAATATTTGCATATTTCCCTATATTTAGTAACTTGCATGTTCCTTAAAGATTTTATTATCTTTTCCTTTGAAAATTTATTATTTTTGTAAAATAATAATTAATAGATTGCTTAAAAATCTATTGCATAAATGCATGTAATTTGTGTATTTATATTATGTTTCTCAGAAGAAAATAAATGTCTTTATATATATCCCTTTAAATACATTATTTATTTTGGAAAATTAAATATATAAATTTTTGTTTAAAAAAATACAATCTAGTTTTTTTTGTTTGTTTTGAAAAATATATTTTCTAGTTTTGAAAAAAAGAAATAAAAAAAACAATGTTTTAAAAAAAAGTTTAATTAAAGTGTTTTTGTTTAAAAGTTGTTTTAAATTAATTTAAATTTGTTTTTTATTATTATTATTTTTTTTAAAGTAAAGTTTAACTTATTAAAGTAATTTATTTTTTTTAAGTATTTTAATTAATATTAATATTATTTTTAATATTAATATGCTTTTTTTTAGAGTTTTAATAATGCGATATTATTAATTGATTAAATCATTTTATTAATGTCATATTAATATTGCTTTAATAGTGTTAATTTTAGATTATTACATGTTGAGTTATATTGTGTTTTTAGTAATTTATTTCAATAGATTAATTGATATACATGGTTTTATAGATTACTCTATAGGAGATTTAATTTACTTTTTTTTTGAGTTTTAAATATAATGTTTGTAATAATTTTATTGGGTAAATTAATTTGTATAATGCTTATTATAAATTGGTTTATTGCTATATTTTGTTAATTTCTTTCAGCATTGAGTGTTATCATTGTGTTTTATTAATTCTTTGGGATATTGAGTTTTATCATGCAATGATATGTTTCTAGGTGTCTATTAATGGTTTAGGTACTCTTTTATGCATCTATATTTTTTCGAGTATCTGTTGGGACTAGTTGTTTATGTATGATTATTTTGGGGTGTTTGAGATTAGTTGTTTGATATTTTTACTGAACATAGTATGTATGAACTCCTATTATGTGATCTTTTGAGATTTCCTCATGTTGGTATGGTTAATGGAGAACCAGTGGTTCCTGTATGGGTAGGAACCAGTTTATGAGACTTTTGTGCATGTTTATGACCTTGAACCTAGGGGAGGTTAATTAGGTGCATCTTAGGGGAGTGGCTTACAATAGGGGTCCGAGGCCCAAAGAGGCCAGTTCCAGGGTAACCTATTGTAAGTTATTAATAAGTGATAATTTAATAATAAAACTTAAAGTTAAACATTAAATACAAGATTAGTTAGTGTATTGAGATTCTGGGGTCCAGAGGGACCAGTCCAGGGTAACTCAACAAGATAATGCTTGAGGTCCGGGGTCTAGAGAGGCCAGTCTAGTGTAACTCAAGTGATTGATCATGTGATGACACTCCCACAGAATGTAGCCTAAGTCTCCTCCATAGGTCTTGCTTTACCTTTTATGGTTATGGTTTTTGACATTTGGCTTTTTGGTTTTAGTGGTTGTTTCATGTTGGTGTTTTGGTTGATTATTGTATGTTCTTTGGATGGTGTATCCTTATGTAATCTTGGATCTATTATGTGTCTTTATCTTTCCTATCCTTATACTTATGCTTTAGTCTTTCTAGTTTGTGTCCCCGTGTGTGGGTCTGATGTTATCTATTCAGCACGGTGGGAGTGGACCTTTGGTTCCATGCAGTTGGGTGGTAGTGATTCTTATTACCCTTGAGATCTAATGTTCTTCTTCATGCTTAGATGATCCTTGTTGCATTTCTACCTACCTATTCTTCCTATTATTTTGGAGACTTGTGAAGTTTCATGAGTTGTATATTCGTAACCATATGTGTATATTGGTTAACATCCTTTCAAAGGATGTATTGTATTCTTTTATTACGTATTATTGCATACCCTGTGACTTGTACAGTGGATATTGATTCAGTTGTATACCTTGGGTATCAGATGTATATGTGGTCTTATTATATGAGATGTATATTATTGGATTCACTTGTTGTATCCTTTTGTTATTTCTTTATAGTTATTCTCATAGATTATTTTACTTAAGTAATTCTACATCAAGGAACCCTCGAGATGTGTAATCTTTGTTGAGTTGTACTTATGTGTATTATACTTGTACTTCATTGCATTTCTTCCACATTGTTATCATTATTAAACATTTAAAAAAAAATTATCCTGTTAAGTTAGTGTCATGTTTAGGTTAGTTCTCCTGGGTTCCCTGGTGGGGCATTACACTATGGTTTATGTTATCCTAGCTCAGAGAATATAAAACTTCATGTGTATATAGATGTAGATTGGGCAGGTTGTGTTGATGACAGGAAGAGTACCTCAAGAGGAGCAATATTTCTTGGAGATAGGCTAGTTACTTGGACAAGCAAGAAGCATAATTGTATCACTCACTCAACAACATAAGCTGAGTATGTTGCAGCAGCATTAAATTGTTCAACAATGGTTTGGATAAAATAGATGATTAAAGACTTTGGTATTTAGATTGATTATCCTATTATTATTCACTGTAATAACACTAGCACTATAAATATGTCAAAGAACTGTGTGATGCACACAAATAAAAAACACATTGAGACCAAATACCATTTATAAGAGAAAAAGTTGCAGACAAAGAAGTAAAGTTGGATTATGTGAGCACTAAAGAATAGTTAGCAGACATTTTTACAAAGCCTTTATTAAAAGATACTTTTGAGTATCTCAGGGAGAAGCTGGGAGTAATTCCCTTTCCTGAGTCTGATTAGAGTGTACAGCAAGAGCATCAGTCCTAGGTGACCAATGAATGGTTGAATACTCTACTTCTGGAGTAATACCTATGCTTAATTGTTTTTGGCACCCTTTGCCATTGATGTCAAAGGGGGAGTAAAGGGGGAGCATATACTCTGGGGGAGTATACAGAAATGAAAAATACAGTAAAAAGAGATCCAACAGTCAAGATGAGCTTTTGATGAGGATATTGAGAAGATTGTAAAAAGAAGAATGATACTTTGGGTTGATGGTGTTTTTCATATCATATGTTGCCATCAATGTCAAAGGGGGAGATTGTTCAAGATTTTCTTCTGTGCAAATAGTTGATTATATGTTTTTCATTGATGACAACATATAATATACAGTAGTGTCCTATCAGTAGAGATATTCTAGAGCCTTGCACATTTACATCTATGTTGTAGACATATTCTTGATGCAATGTTCATACACACAAATTCAGATATGCAGTTACAGATGAGTTATGTTAATCTGTTTTGGCAGTTACAGTTTCTGGAGATTATCTGTTAAGAGCCGACGTATTTACATTGTTTGTTGAGTTGCGCCTATCTTCAGGATATGCATGTTTGTATTCATGTTTGGTTATGAGTTAATGATTATTATCCAAAGGTGCTAAATGTGTTGTAACAAAAGTGTGATATTTGAGTTAATTTGGTAGAGTCAACTATGTGAAGCAACGTGTCCACTCATCTTTAGTTGCGCGGTCCTAACTTTGATTTTGTGCTTAGTTAAGCCCACAAGGATGTTTCTAAAGTGTTTCCTATAGCTGTCATGACCTTATCCTTAGAGAAGATACATATAGTAGTTCAAATATAAACGTTAAAGGTGAAAATTTAGTGAAAATGAAAAGACAAAGCAGAGAAGAAAGTTAAACAGTAAAAGTTTAAGATCTATGTGAAGAAGCAGAAGAAGATTACAATTCATTGGAACTGATCAAGATAGCAGGTCTACTCAAACAGTTCATTATCAGATATAGTGTATATTTTCCTTACATAAGGTTGTAGCCTTCACCATTTGAGCAGTGAGCTCTTGGATAGTGTGTCCTCACCCCTAATAGGGTTACTTGTAAAAGACTCCTAACAGGGTTCAACCTTTGATCGGGTCTTTGTACTTATTGCATTGTAAAGATAAACTCCTAATAGGGTTGCAAGATCTTCTAACAAGGATCATTATAAACTAGTACAGTTATTTGTGAGTGCTAATTCCCATCTGGGTTTTCACCTAATTTGGTTTTCCCTGTCACCAAAATTGTGTTGTTCAATTCTATGTTATCTTGTTGAGTTTATGTTTAAAGTTATTCTGTACTTAATTGGAAAAAAATTGAATCTTGTAGATAACTAATTCACCCCCCCCTCTCAGTTATCTCTTGGGACTATTCCTAACAATGGGGGAGATCAAATAAGGAGATAATGAGAATATTTTTGAAGCACCTTAATAGGGATGAAAATCCTCAATTAAGGGATATGGCAATTAGGTAAGATTAGGAATCATTAAGCCATTTAATAATTAAATATCCTTAATATTCCTCACAAAATCTATAATTAGATTCATAAAATTATGAAAATCTCATAAATCAAAATTAGCCAATTAATTAAAAAATATTAATTAATTGTTGAGACTTAGGGAAAAGGGAATAAATAAAGTATATTTATTTATTCAATTAGGACCTAGGGATAAACTATGGGTTATTCATCCCAAGGGGGAAATTAGTAGATTATTGATCAAATTGAAGGTGTTGATGTCGAATTGAAATGATTTTGATGATATTGATAAGGTTTAGGATCAATTTTGAGGGTTCCGGGATAGTTAAGGAAATCACGAGACATCGATGAGCTTTGACAATGCTCTCACGATAATGATTAGAAATGATATAATGACATCAATGAACTTGGATGACGCTAGAGGATAAATAAAGATAGGGATACATCGATGAACTTGGACAATGCTCCTGAAATGTGAAAGTGACAGTGAGGAATCGATGAACTTTGACAATGCCAGAGGATTGATTGAAAGGGATTGATAAGAAATTGATATGAGTTTGGAATGATCTTGGATTGATTTAGGAATATTAGGACTTGGTTGGATTTATTTAGGAAGATGATCAATTTGGCCAAAATGAGAGAAATTTTAGTAATTGATGAAATGGAGGAATGAAACAATATTAGTGATTGATAAATATCAAACACATAATATAGAAGACATGTTAAAAAGGGGGTATATGCAATGAACCATTTTTAGGTGTCAACATTTTTCCCCTCTTTGAGATAATGTGATTATGAGTGTTGGCTCAAAGAAAAATGGAATATCATGCCCCATTGGATCGACAGAATGGAGATAGGATGCCCCCTCAGAAAATTGGGAAGAAATTAAAATGAGGACAATTTTTCAAAAATAAAGATGATTGCAAGGTTTGACAAAATAAATGTTAGTAGAAAGCAGAAATTAGACGAAGAAATTTTAGTAAGATAGAAAGATTATGTTATAAGAGCTTATTTTGATATTGCAAAACCAGATGCAGCGCATCGTGGCACAAAAGGCTAGAGCGAGAAAACCATCATTTTGCATAAACAAACACGATGCAGACAGAGGATGATCTTCTCCATCCTGAAGCATATAGCAAACATGCCCAAGAACTTCATGAGATCATCAAATAGGAAGAAGATAAAGCAAGAACTGGTCATAAACCATCCCGGCTACACTCATAAGTTCAAATAATATCATCGAGTAGCATAGGAACATGATCAGAAAATAAAATCAATAAAAGATAAAACACTTACTGAAACAATGTGAGACAACAACCATTCCAATATTTTGTTACTTGCATTAATTATTCTTTGATTGATAGCTTAGTTTGACTAATTGCATAAATGATTGATAAATTGGACAAATTAATTGATAGTAAACATTGAAAGATTGAATAGGTCCAACCCGATTGAATGTTGAGCCACAATGATTCAGATTGTGTTTGTGAGAATATGATTTTGTTAAGCATAGAGTGACGATTCTGCCACTGATGTCGACAAACATGATGTTCGATGTGCAAAAATAAGACAAGTATGTACAAATTTATTGTAGATTTTTTAAGAGATTTTGAAATTTTTAGGATTTTTGAGATATTTGAATTTTTTTGTGATGGTCTTTTTTTTAGGACTTTTTATGAATTTTATGATTTTTTCAGCATCATATTTGATTTCTTAGGGTCCTTTTTTCAGGATCGTATTTGATTTTTAGCAAAAAAATTTCAGGATCATATTTGATTTTTTTGGATTTTTTTTTTGATATTTTCTCAGAAATTTTTGCAATTTTTTTTATACTTTTTTCAGAAATTTTTGCAATTTTTTTGTACTTTTTTCAAGATCAAGATAATACTTAAGGAGGTGCATGTTTTTCAGTGATTCTGGAAATGGTTCTCCCTCTAGTGTTGCAAGCTGATACACTCCAGACCCATATGATGTTATGACTATATAAGGGCCGTCCCAATTTGGTTCAAATTTTCCAACCTCCTCTCTGTGTGGCTGGGTTTTGTAATTTATCTTTAGAACCAATTCTCTGATCTCAAAATGGCTAGCTCATACTTTCTTGTTGTAACTTTGTTTGAGGCAGTTTTGATAGGCTTGCAAGTGTACCAAGGTAGTTTGTCTCCTCTCATCAAGAATTTTGAGCTCATGCAATCTGGAAACTCTATACTGCTCATCATTAACAATGCCTTGTAAGGATACTCTCAATGAAAGAATTTCAACCTTGAGGGGTAATATGGCCTTAGTGCCATAGATGAGAGAGTATGGAGTAGCACCAGTGGGGGTGTGGATGCTGGTTCTATAAGCCCAAAGCATTGTATTGAGTTGCAGGTGTCAATTGCGGCCAAAATCATTGAAAATATTTTGTAGGATCTTAATGATTGTTTTGTTAGATGCATCTGCTTGGCCATTGCCTTGTGGATAGTAGATGCTATAAAATCCATGACGGATTTTGAATTTCTCAAAAATCTTTGTAACATCCTTGTTCTGGAATGGGCTACCATGATCAGTAATAATGGCTAGAGGAACTCCATAATGGAAAATGATATAATTCAGGATGAATCTGGAAATTTGCTTGTCAGTGATGTATGTCATAGGGATAGCTTCCACCCATTTAGTAAAGTACTCAGTGGCCGTGATGATTTACTTATGGCCATCAGAAGATAGGGGTGTGATCTTCCCTACAAGGTCAAATGCCCATTGAGAAAAGGTCCATGGAGAAACCACTGGTTGTAGATCTTGTATTGGAGCATGAATCAAATTGTCATGAATCTGGCACTTGTAACATTTCTTAGCAAATTTATGAGCATCTTGCTCCATGGTGGGCCAATAATATCCTTCTTGAACCAACTTCTTGGAAAGACTCAAACCATTGAAATGTCCACCACAAATACCATCGTGGACCTCATGTAAAGCAGTGTCAGCCTCTCACGAATCAAGGCATTTGAGGAGGGTTTGGTCATAGGATTTCCTGTAAAGGGTATCACCGACGATGACATAACGGGAGGCTTCACAGACAAGAGCTCAATGTTTGTTCTTGGATAATTCAAGGGTAATATTTGGGCATGAAGGTAATTGTAAACATCTTGATACTAAGGGGAATTGGGACCAACAATGTCATACATGAGGTCACATTGCGGAATGTTGAATTTCGGAAGCAATAGCTGCTCAATGAGAAATTCAAATCTCTCTTCATTATTTGGCATGTCGATCATAGATGCAATAGTGGCCATGGAATCTTCATGTTTGTTATGTACCCATGGATATTGTTGGTGCATACAAATGTAATTCTATAAGATTTTTCTATGACATTACCTTGCGGGGTGACAAACATGATGCCTACCCCCAATCCATGCCTTGTATGTGAGCCATCAAAATAGAGTTTCCATTCATTGGATTCAATGAAGGAAAAAATGGACTCATCTGGAAATTCTTAAAGCAACAGGAGATCATCAGGAACTGGTGCCTCTGCGAGCTAATCCGCTATCACTTGGCCTTTTATTTATTTTTTGTCTACATACTCTATGTCAAACTCACTCAGGAGCATGAACCATTTGGCTAGGTGACCTATGAGAGCTTCTTTTCCTAAGAGATACTTCAATGGATCAATCTGGGACACGAGCATGGTTTTCTGGTGTAGCATGTAATGTCTTAACTTCTGTGTTGCAAAATCCATAGCAAGACATGATTGTTCAATGAGTCAATAGTTTAATTTTTATCCAACCAAAGTTATCCTAATGTAATAAATAGCTCTTTCTCATCCTTGTTCATTATGTTGTGCAAGAAGAGCACCTAATGCAGTTTCTATGGTAGAAATGTACAATATAAATGGATTTCCAGGAATGGAAGGCATCAAGATTGGTGGATGCAATAGATAATCTATTAGTTGTTGGAACGAGTGCTCATGTTTTTCATTCCAATGGAAAGACACACCTTTATGTAGCAGATTTTTAAATGACTGGCATTTATCTCTGAGTTTGTACAATAAACCGGTGGATAGACTATAGTTTCCCTTGTAGACTTCTCAGCTTCCTTAGAGTGTTTGGTGGTGGCATTTCAATAATGGCTTGCACCTTTTCAGGATCCACGTCAATACCCCATTGAGAAATGATATAGCCTAGGAGTTTTCCAAAAACACACTTTTTGGGATTTAAGCAAAGCTTATACCCTTCCATTCTTTCAAAGATTTTGGCCAGAATATCCAAATGATCTTTCTTGGTTGTAGATTTATAGAGGAGGTCATCAATATAATCTTCCATCAAGATGTGCATGAAGTCATGGAAGATTGTGGTCATTTCCCATTGATAAGTTGCTCTGGATTTCTTGTGGTCGAAGGGCATGACATTCCAACAATAGTTTCCCCAAGGACATGTGAAAGTTGTGTTGGGTTGATCTTTGGGAGAAATCTAAATTTGTTTGTAACCAAAGAATCCATCCATTAGTGACAAAATCTTGTAGCCTACAGTCATGTCGACAATGATGTCAATGTTGTACAGAGGAAAATTATCTTTAGGGCATGCCTTATTTAGATCATGGAAATCAGTGCATATCCATATGCCCCCAGTGTGCTTGCTAATAGGTACCAGATTGGAAATCCAGTCTATGTAATATATAGGCCTGATAAAACCTGCATCCACTAACTTCTTCAATTCTTTTTTTACCAGTAGAGCTATTTGGGGATGCATCTTTCTTAGCTTATGTTTTACTAGCTTCACACGTGGCTTTAGAGGGAGGTGGTGAAGAAATAACTCAGGGTCCAGGCTAGGCATGTTAGCATAGGACCAAGAAAAATTAGTCTATCACTCAAGGAAGATCTAAAAAATTCACCCTTCTCTTTTGGTGAGAGTGAGGCTGCAAAATATATGATCTTGGGGTTGTTTGGTGTGCCCAAGTTGATTTTCTTGGTCATTTCAATGAGAAATGTTGACTTCTTCTTTGGAGGGGGTATGTCTAGTCATCCAGCCCTGGGCGCCTCAAAGAGGTTTTCATCCTCAGATACATCCTTTGTTTTTACTTTTGCATGGTCAACTGGCACCTTTCGATTTTCACCAGAGGACCTATTCTTTTTATTTTTTTATTTTTTTATTTTATCATTTTCAATTTTGCGACTGGAAGATGGAGTTGACTCCCCTAAAATATGTTGTAGAAACAAGTTCAATGGAGAACCCTACTTTTTGGTCGTGAGATGGCATGCCCTCTCAGAGCTCAAAGAATTCTGCTATTGCTTCATCATTTTTGAAGCAATCCAAGCTCGGGGATCCTTGCTTGTCCCAATCAATAAGCTCAAGGTAGACTACAGGGATGTCATCATCAGTGGTGCAGATGTTTTCAAGGCCAAAGGTAAAGAAAAAGATGTAAATATCAGTATCTTTAGAGTCAGAGAATTCATGCACTTAAGGTTCAGGACTGGGATCTCAGAAAATTGTAGACCAGGGATCAGGATTGGTTTTTGGAGGGGGGAATTGTGTTAACATATTTGTCTATGGTAGGTAGGTCTTTAGGGTTAGGGAAGACATGATCAGGCTCATAAAAAAATAGAGGAATAGGACATCCATTCCTTCTCATTTGAAATGGTATTGTACTCATAATGGGGAACCTCAGATGCCTTTTCATCATTTGAAACCTCCACATTTTCACACGAGGCCATTTTGGCACTCAAAGAGATAATTTGTAATGGTTTGAATCCAAAGCCCAGATGAAGGGGATGACCTTTTATAGAAATTGGCTCAATAATTTCTTGTTTGTGTACTCAACGACCACTATGGCCATCATAGCCTTTTTTCAGCATGAGTGTGAACCCTGGCCCATATCTTTCAACGAGTATCTCAGTGGGCTCCTATTCTTGTTTCTGTTGGTCTTGGAAAATCTAGCTAGATGCATTGTCATATAAATTTTCTTCATGTAAACCTCCCCATAGAGTGAATGTAGGTGAGGGCATAACCTTCATGGTAGTCTTGGGTGGTTGTGCTTGCAATAAATTTGGTTTTCCATAAGACTTTGGGGAGAGATAAAGTTTCCCAATATAAAAGGCTTGCGCCATGGTATACACTCCACACCCTTTATCTTCAATCTTCATCTTTCCTTTGACCATTTTTTCAAGGGTGGTTGCATTGACATATTTGGAGGAATTAGATGGAGTAGGTTTGCTGTTGGTAGGCACCTATTGTGCGGGCCCTTCTCTTAGATTATCATAAAATTGGAAAGGGTTAGGATCACCTTGGACAGCGATCTCAGCTCCATTGTGAAACAATTTCAGATATTAATGGTATGTAGAGGGAATCGCCTTCATGGTATGGATCCATGGGCATCCTAAGATCATGTTATTGGGCAATTCTAGATCCAGGACTTGGAGTAATGTGTTTTCAGTAACCGGACCAATTCTGATGGGCAGTATGATGACTCCTTTAGAAGGACATTCAACATCATCATATGCCTTTATTATGATTCTCTTGGAGGGATCAGTGTCACTCTCATTTTAACCAAGATTAAGAATGACCTTCAAAGTGTAGATGTTAAGTCCTACTCCATCGTATAACATGACTCGCCAGATTTTCACATTATGGATAAAGACTTCTAGATGTAGAGGGTCATTATGGTTAAGCCGGTCGAGTGGAACATCATATTTTGAAAAAGTGACATGTTGGGACATAGAGAAGTGCCCCATCATGGCCTAAAACTATTTAGTGTCAATGTCAGTCAGAACAGTGGACTCTTTCAAAGCTTTTTCAAGGACTTCCTTGTGCTGGGGGATGTGCGCAACAAATCAAGGATTGATATCAAGGCAGGAGTCTTACCCAACTGGTCAACAAGGTTGTAATCTGAAGGTACCTTGGGTTTAGATGGTGTACTAGGAATAGTAATCTTGGTACGATGGGTAGCGACTACACATTGAGGGTTAATATCCCAGAAGGTCAAAGTGGACACACGTGAATCAACCTCAGAGAAACAATTGATGGTATAGTCATGGTCAGTCTGAGTATAATTGACATTATTCTTGAAATTTTAATTCAACGTAGAGGCATTCCCCTTTTCAGGATCAACCAAAGGGTTTGTGAAAATAGTATGGTCATTATTGGAAGATCCCGTCGTGGGTTCATATCAGATTCACCAAATGTAAGACTAGAAAAAGGCATTAGAGCATATCTAGGAGACCACAAACCCTAAATAATATGCTAACCTATCTAATCTATCATGAAATCCATTCCAAACAAGAGTTCATAAAAATAAAGCATAAAAAATCTAAGAACCCCCTTCAAATGAAGCTCCCATGTCCTTCTTTCTTCTCCATAATCTGATTTGATGTGGCTATTTGACAATAACAAGATTGCACAAAGAATTTTGAAAGCACAAGTTTGTAACGAGAATACTAGAAGATAGTGGTCTAACCTTGAAAGATTGAAATGCATCCCATTTTATAGAAAATGAGAGTAATTTAGGTGAGATTGCACAAAATCAATGCATAAATGTAGATTTTGGTTGGTAGGCTGTTAGGAAGCATGATATGGGGGAGTTCAAATAAGGATATATTGAAAATATTCATGAAGCACCTTAATGGGGATGTGAATCCTCAATTAAGG
This sequence comes from Thuja plicata, assembly GCA_018584345.1. Classification (NCBI taxonomy): domain Eukaryota; kingdom Viridiplantae; phylum Streptophyta; class Pinopsida; order Cupressales; family Cupressaceae; genus Thuja; species Thuja plicata. The sequence continues at coordinate 896,005 of MU224860.1, forward strand.
GATATGATATTTAGGTAGTATTAGGAATCATTAATGAAATTAGTAATTCAATATTCTTAATATTCCTCAAAATCAATAATTAGATTTATGAAATTATGAAAATCTCATAAATTGAAATTAGCCAATTAATTAATAAAAATTAATTAATTGTTGAGACATAGGGAAAAGGGAATAAATAAATTCTATTAATGAATGGAATAAATAGATGAACCTGATGTGATCTAGGAGATCACAAACCCTAAATTAATAGTCTATTAAAGTCTATTAATGGATCGAATAAATAGATGAACCATTTTTAGGTGTCTACATTTTGCCCCTAGAACCATATGAATTTAGGGTTTGTGATCTCCTAGATCACGTCGGATTTACCAAATGTAAGACCAGAAAAAGGCATATTAGAACATATCTAGGAGATCACAAAACCTAAATAATATGCTAACATATCTAATCTATCATGAAATCCATTCAAAATAAGAGTTCACAAATATGAAGCATAAAAACTCTAATAACTCCCTTCAAATGATGCTCCCATGTCCTCCTTTCTTCTCCATAATCATATTTAATGTTTGATCTTTGTCGATAACACTATTGCACAAAGATTCAAAAGCCAAGTTTGCAAGTGAGAATACTAGGAGAGAGTGATCTAACCTTGAAAGATTGAAATGCATCCCATTTTACAGAAAATGGGAGTCATTTAGGTGAGATTCCACAAAATCTATGCATAAATGAAGATTTTGGTTGGTGAGATGTTAGGAAGCATGATATGGGGGAGCTCAAATAAGGAGATATTAAGGATATTCATGAAGCACTTTAATAGGGATGATAATCCTCAATTAAGGGATATGGAAATTAGGTAATATTAGGAATCATTAAGCCATTTAATAATTCAATATCCTCAATATTCCTCACAAAATCCATAATTAGATTCATGAAATTATGAAAATCTCATAAATTGAAATTAGCCAATTAATTAATTGTTGAGACTTAGGGAAAAGGGAATAAATAAAGTCTATTTATTTATTCAATTAGGACCTAGGGATAAACTATGGGTTATTCATCCCAAGGGGGAAATTAGTGTATTATTGATCAAATTTAAGGTGTTGATGTCGAATTGAAATGATTCTGATGATATTGATAAGGTTTAGGATTAATTCTGAGGGTTCCATAATAGTTTAGGAAATCACAAGGCATCGATGAGCTTTGATAATGCTCTCACGATAATGATTAGAAATGATATAATGACATCAATGAACTTGGATGAGGCCAGAGGATAAATAAAGATAGGGAGACATTGATGAACTTGGATAGTGCTCTTGAAATGTGAAAGTGATAGTGAGGCATCAATGAACTTTGACAATTCTAGAGGATTGATTGAAAGAGATTGATAAGAAATTGATATAAGATTGGAATCAAATGAATTTGGAATGATCTTGGATTAATTTAGGAAGATGATCAATTTGGCCAAAATGAGAGAAATTTTAGTAATTGATGAAATGGAGGAATGACATAATATTAGTGAATAATAACAATCAAACACATAATATAGAAGACATGTTAAAAAGGGGGTATATGAAATGAACCATTTTTAGTTGTCTACAAATAAAGATAAGAAGAAAAATAAATGTAAGAGACTTAGCACCAAGAACACCATAGCAAAATGGAATTTCTGAAAGAAGAAATAGATCCATTGTTGATTGTGAAAGGACACTAATGATAGAGAAAGGCATCACCCAAATCTTTAGAGGGAAGCTGTTAGTACTGCTATTTACACATTAAACAGAGTACAATTGAAGAAAGACACCAAGAAGACACATTATGAGCTATGGTATGGATACACACCCAATGTAAGTTACTTCAAAAATTTTGGCAGTCAATGTTATATCTTAAAAGATTATAGAAATGGAAAGCTTGAATCCAAGAGTGATGAAGGAATATTTCTAGGGTATTCCAGCAAGAGCAAGGATTATAAATGTGTCAATAAAGCCTGTAACAAAATTGTTGAAAGCACAAATGTAAAGATAGATGAATTTGCAAAGAAGAATGAAAAGGAAAGCACAAAAGAACCAGAGGACTATAACAGATTTGTTTACAATGAAGAACCAAAAACTCTACCCGAGCAACAATATATAGCTCCTGAGCAAAAGATCATTGCGCCTGAGCATCAGGCTGCAAATACCAACAATCAAGATATTGTTGAAGATGATGTACAAAGTGATGGAGACCAGAATGAAGGACAAATTGATGATCAAGATGATAGACAAAGAATTGAAACTATACTTGCCAAATATTTTAGAAGGAACCATCCACAAAACCAGATCATTGGAGACAAGAATGTTGGTATGAGAGCTAGAAGTAAGTCTCTAAACACAAGATGTCTTATTTATGATTTTGAGCCAAAATTTGTCAATGTTCCACTTGATAATAATGAATATATTAGTGCTATGAATGAGGAGATTGAGAAGATTGAGAAAAATAGGACATGGACACTTGTATCGAGACCAGATTGCAAGAATGTCATTGGTACAAAATGGATATTCAAGAATAAACTAAATGAGAATGGAGAAGTCACCAGAAATAAAGCAAGACTAGTATGCAAGGGGTATGCACAAAAAGAAGGGATTGAATATGGAGAGACCTTTGTACCTATTGCTAGACTAGAAGGAGTGATAATATTACTTGCTTATGCTGCATATAAAGGATTCAAGGTATACCAAATGGATGTCAAGTTTGCATTCCTAAATGGAATACTTGAGGAAGAGGTATATCTTGAGCAACCAGAAGGGTTTGTTGATCCAGACAAGAGGGACATGGTATGTAGACTTCACAAAGCCTTGTATGGACTGAAACAAGCACCCTGAGCCTGGTATGAAAGACTTCATTCCTATCTCATAATATTGGATTTGTAAGAACTAGTAAAAATAGTAATCTTTATTTAAAAGAAGATACTAATTCTAACATTTTGATTGCTAAGATATTTGTTGATGAAATCATATTTGGAGGCAATGATATGCTATGCAAATCATTTTAAAATGAGTTTGAGATGTCTATGTTTGGAGAGATCAAGTTCTTTCTTGGTCTACAGATCATGCAACAAGATGAAGGTATTTTCATTACTCAATCCAAATACATAAAGGAAGTGTTGAAAATATTAAAAATGGAAAATTCCAAACTAGTTGGAACACTGATGGAAGCTGGATGTAAGCTGACAGAGGAGGACAAGTTATCAAAGGTAAATCAGACTTTATACTGATCAATGATTGGAAAACTCATGTATGTTGTACATACTAGACCAGATATTACACATGCAGTAGGAATAGTTGAAAGATTTTTTGATAATCCCAAGGAATCACATATGACTATTGTGAAAAGAATCCTAGGATATCTAAAGAATACCAAGGAATATGGCATATGGTATAGAGGAGAAGGCAAATTTGAACTTAAGCTCTTTACCGACGATGATTGGGCTGGAAATATTGATGAACAGAAGAGCACAAGGAGCATTATTTATGGGTGATAGAATTTTCACATGGATCAACAAGAAGCAGGGATGCATCTCTTAGTCTACTGCAGAAGAAGAGTATGTTGTTGCTGATACAAACTACTCAAATATTTCATGGATCAAACAGTTACTGGAAGGTATGCATATGAAAATTCTTGAACTAGTAATTATCTATTGTAGTAATACCAGTGCAATAAACATTTCCAAGAATCCAGTCATGCATGCTAAAACAAAGCATATTGCCATGAAGTATCATTATTTGAGAGAACAAGTTCAAGAAAAGGAGGTGATACTTGAGTATGTGTATTCTAAGGAATAATTAGTCGATATCTTCACCAAGCCACTGCCCAAGGATGCATTTGAGTACTTGAGATAGAGACTAGGGGTCAGACCCTTGTCTACTAGTCAGTAACATGACTAGAAGGCTGCATCAACCTATATATTATTAGAATATCATTCATGTTGATGCAAGAAAATAAATGGACTTCAAAGATAAATCTATACACAATAAGGTATTTATCTACTCTGAGCACCAGAGTTGTTGTATTACTGATGGATTGGGAAATTAAATTAGTATATTATGGATAGAAAGGATTTGTTTGCATTACTGTCAAAAATATTTTTTGGGCATTGCTATCAAAGGGAGAGATTATATCCACTATGACATCAAGTTATCACATCAAGGAGAGATTATATCCATCACATTGTCCAAAGGGAGAGATGTAACCAGAAAGGGAGAGTACATACAAAGGAAGAGAATTGCTGACAACAGACATCAAAATAAAAGAGAACAGTAAAAGGGAGAGAGTTTGACACAGAAGAAGAACACATCACACCAGAGAAAGAAAGATTCTACATCTATCCAATAACAGGATTGAAGACAGAAAGAAAGCTACAAGAATCAAATCTAAGTTATATGAACTTACCGAGGACTAGATATTTGTATCGGTTATAGTACATAAGATTGGTAGTTTGATGAACTTCAACTGTTATATTTCATATTGTATTAGTAATAATATAGTGTGATAATGTAGTGTGTTTCCATCGATGCCAAAGGGGGAGATTGATGAACTATAACTGATTGAATGTTTGAAGATGTTAAGTTGATGATTACAATGACATAGAAAGTTTATGCAAGGCATTAAATAAGTTAATGTATTGTATTATCATTGATATCAACTTGATATAATCTGTATGGTCATGGAAATATTGTTAAACAATTCAAAGAGCCAATGAATCAAAGGCTATGATTTTAGTAATGCAAGTATTCACAAAGTGACTGTATACACTGACGGAGTGCACACCGAATGATGGAGTAAAAGAGAAAAGTCACAGTGTTACCCAAAGAGAAAATGCACAAAATTACCAATGAGCAAAGTCATAGTGTTGCCCGATGAACAAAACACAGAGTAACCTGATGGAAAAAATTACAGTGTTGCCTGATGGACGAAGATCTCAAAGACAACTAAAGTCACACCGATGGAATAGTCACTTATCACCGATCAATAAATAAAGTATTGACCAACAGAATAGAGAGTTCAGAAAATGACAAAATGCTTATCTGTCAAGAGCTAAAAATAGACTTAACTGATACTTATCATTATTTTAATCAAAAAGATAAAGCCAGAGATAAGTAATTGATTTAAAGATGCTTTTTCCAGTTGGCAAGAAGATATCTATGAGATAAAACTGGAGTTTTTCTTTAAATCTAATTGGCAAGAATTGTGGATCACACCAAGATCAAGAAAGCTGAGAAATGGTGAATTGTGTCTATAAAGAGACAACCTAATTCATTATGAAAATAGGGGTGAAGAGAACTGACAAGAGAATAGATGATGAAGAGATTCTAAAGGAGAAGAAAGTCTTCATTCATACCTGATCAACAAGCTGAGGAAAGAGCTAGATTCTGTAGACACCAACGAACAGTGAAATAGCATCACAGATCATAACAGTGTGGAGAAAAGGTATTAAATTCATTATATTGATCAGAGAGGTAATGCACTTACAATAGATTTGAAAATATGCAATTCAAGTTGTATGTGTGAACATATCACTTTATTGTTTTAATTTAACCATTGAAGTATCAAGTCTCTTAACCAAGTAGTACATAAAAGTATTTTTTAATTTAGATACATCCCAAGGAGTATCAAAAAATTTTGATCATAGAAAGTAGCATTGGATATGCCCGATACCTATTGACAGGCCAAGTGAGTGTTTGATCAAGGATGGTAGCATTAGATGCCAGATACTAAGT
>MU224860.1:901807-920496 GCA_018584345.1 Thuja plicata
AGTAGCATTGGATATGCCCGATACCTATTGACAGGCCAAGTGAGTGTTTGATCAAGGATGGTAGCATTAGATGCCAGATACTAAGTGACAAACTATCTTTTAAATCCTCTAACAAGGTCACACCTAAGAGTGTGTTTGTAACCTTTAATAGGGTTGGCTCTTAACCGATCTCACTTCAGAAGAGTGAAAATTTAGGGTATCAGTCCTAGTGGTTTTTCCCTTAACAAGGTTTCCACGTTAAAAATCCATGTGTTGTGTGTCTATGAGTCATTACTTTATTGTTTTGCATTTCACATAAGTTATTCTAGATTGATCGATATACACTAGTTATTTACTGTATTTTGGTAAATAGAAAGACTGCTTATTGATAAACATACAGAAGAAGGTTTTACAAAGCATTTCGACAAGTAGTAGTTTGTTAAAATTATTTCAAGGAATTCATCTTTTAGGACTGAAGATAACTAGAGGTATAATTTTTGGTACTAATTTTGAAGGGTTGATTTAAGGATTAATTTTTAAGGCCACTGATTCACCCCCCCTCATTTATTACTAACACATTGGTGTCCTTTGCATCATCTGTCCTATATTATTTATTCTTGTCTTGAGTCTCTACATCTTTGTCCTTATCTCATTCTGTAACCTTGTTAGTGTTGGTTACATCTTGAGTATCTCTGATGTCTTGCTGACCATCAGTGATATCCTTATTTGCTTCTTCTCTTTCATCCTTTGGAGTATCCTTCTCTAGTGATTTTCTTGTTTCTTGTAGGATATTGATAACTTGTATTAATATAGGCATGTTGCCTAGAATATTCACCTGTGCAGTATCAATTGATGTGTCATGTTCATCAGTTGTGTCTTTGGCAACAGTGACATTTCCATCCTTATTGATTTCATCTGCTAGGTCATTGATAATGTCAATGACATTAGTATCCACAATTTTATCATTTGTGGTATCATGCCATGTTTCATCTGCAACATCTGCAATCTTGTTCCTTGTTATATCCTCTTCTTTATCTAACTCAATGGATGTATCATCTTTAGTTTCTTTGTCAACATCTTTTTGTAGAAGGTCTTTGTCAGGGCTTACCTCCTCAATAGGTTTGTTCATGATTTTGCACCATTTCTTGTGGCTATCCTTTTCAAGTTCAATTAACTTTCCTTTAAGAAACTTATATGCCCTCTACTTTGGTGAGAATTCCTTGTTGTGTTTCTCCATCATCTCATCTATTTCTACCTTCTTCAATTCAGGTGGCATTAGAGAAACAAGTACTCTCTCTCTGATCTCTTTCTCATTCTTCAATGCAAATGTCCAATGGGAGCATAATCTATCCAATAGTTCCCTTGGTACATAAATTCCTTAAAATTGTATTGGTATATATTTGAAGTTGTACATTTTAGCTATCATGGCTTCCTCACCTTTATTTTGATCTTCTTGATTTAATTTCTACCATTTTCTAATGTGTGGTTCTATAATAGATCCAGAATTTACAATTTAAACACAAATGTCATCAATAGTGTCAGGTTCTATTACCTTGACATTTTCTATCTCTATGGCTTCATCTTTCTTGGTGTCTTCTATGTTGTCTCAAGTTCTGATGAATTTCCTTCCCTTCTTGTTTTTTCCACTTTTTGGTGCGGGAGATTTACTCTTGTAAGTCTTGACCTTTCCTTTCTTCAGAGGTGAAGGAGTAGATTCTTTGGATGTTTGGCTTCTAGTCCTTCAATTAACTATTGTCATTGGTTTCTTAGATGGTGGAGGAGGTGGAAAATCTGACTTTGTTTCCTTAGAGTCATTCTTTTCTTCGTCTTTACCAATAGATAATTGTTCTTTGGTTTCCTCCTCTTGTTCAACTTCTTCACCTTCCTCAGCTTCTTCCTTGGTTACTAACAGAATCTTCTTGAGATTATTTACCATCTTGTCTTTCTTTTTGGATAATTTTCTTGACAACTAGGCCTGATTTAATTCTTGTCTTGGCCTCTTCATATGTTCCAAGCCTTGGTTGCTTCTTGTCGAGTGGCTCATTGATTAAGGCATCAATTGCCTTTGTTACAAGATCAATTTTGATCTCGTATTCTAATGGTGGTAACCATGTTGTCCTTGCTATAGAAGGTTTGATGTAAGTATTATCTATGTCAACCATGAAGCATATCTCATCCTTATATTTCTCAATGAGGTGCTCAAGGATTCTTACCCTCTTTTGCATTTGGTCTTTGAATACACTGAAGTATTCATCCATGACTATTTCAAAATTATCTCCCAATACAACTATGTGCTCATTGATTTGCATGGTGACTGATTTAGTGCTATCCCATTTCACATCTCCTACAAATGGGAACTTTTCTTGAAAATAGAAGAAGATACACATTATTAGTGAGCCAAACTTAAAAGTGTTTGACTTAGCATTCTTGATTGTCTTTAGGTTGTCCTTCAACTGAGTCAGGAGTAGCTCAAATAAGTCCAACTATGTACCCTTCTTCACAATTTGGTAGGAAGTGTCCACTACATCTGATGCTATGTTGTTTAATCTACTTTCCTAGAAGAATTTGTAACCCAAAACACATGCACCAAACTTAATCTCATCATCGGTTATTGTTGTTACTTTCAATCCACAACCATCCCATTTGGCTCCTGTCATATTTTTGGTCTCTTCCTTCAGTGGATGCTTTAGTGCCTTTAATTTATTAGTTACGGGGTAACCGGTGACCACATGGATGACATCTCAGTTTATTTCCTTCGGTTCATCCAACCATAACTTGTTGTTATGTATTCTTCTCAGCACTAACTGAATCTAATAAGTTTTGAAGACCTTTAGAAACATTAGGGCATTAGTGAGCCCTTTCACCTCAATTTATTTATGTTCTTCCTTAAGTGTTCAATCATCATTACAAAGCTTCTTGTAAGCTTCTTCTACCTCTAACATTCCAATCTCTGCAATCTTGCAGTGTATGAAGGATCAAACATCTTCAACCAGCAAAACCCTAGCTGGAATATGAGGCAACCTCTAGATGGATCTTATAATTAGGTTCCTCACATGCTATCTTCTTGATGAGCTTGAACTCATCTTTCTTTTCATTCTTAGATTTCATGGTTCATGAAGTCGATGCCATTTGCAGAGAATTAGGGCTTCTATGTAATGTGTAAAAACAAAGTTGTCGGTCTCAAAGAACTTACTATTTGTGCTTGCAAAGATCTCTAAACTTCTTTGGAGTGTTGGAGGTCAAGTCATTATCGCTCTATAGATTGGGTGCTTTCTGCTCAAAAATCACCTTTGGTTTCTCTACTCTAGATGTAGTGAACAAATGAATCATGCTGATGCCCTATTTATAGTTTTTTCCCTAAAATGCGTGTCATAAATGCTTACCAACTCATCAGTGTATGAATACTGAGTTTGTCAGTGAAGAATTTACTTCCATTGATGATACTTACAATGTTCTAGAATAGTCGATGTTTACTTTTCTTTTACCGATGGATTTCGGTATCATTGACAACTTTATTCATGTGCTTGTTTACCCACAAGGCTCGGTCTATACTACAACTTTTTCTTTTATTTGACGCATCTTGGTAAATTTAGGCAATCTTAACTTTCAGTGTATACTGATGGGTTTTGGTATATATGCCTGAAAGTATAGTTATCACATATTTCAAAAAGTATAACCATGATGCATCTTTCTTATGCCAATTTGGAATTATATCGACATATTATGGAACTAATATAAGTAATAGCCTGGGGTAAAGTAGTTCCATACTTACTTGTTCTGCTTAGGTAGGATCCATTGGATGGGTTGTCACCATTTGTATTACTCGTTCTAGCTTCATCATTGCTTAAATATTTTCTCCACATTTTGTCTCTATCCCTTCATATATCTTCAATGGTGTTTCCATTGGGATATGTACTTATCTCTGTCATTCGGTCTCTACAGTATTTCTTGAGATGACCAACTTTATGACAGTGTAAGCATACCATTCCAGGGTTAGTCCAACCTCTAGAATTTCTAGTCCATTGTCTCATATAGTTTGCAGAAATGTGACCATATCTTTCACATGTATAATTTTTACAAGTATTGTAGTCCCATACATACTGATTACCATTTCTCTTTGGTTAATAGGGAGTTTCTTAACCTTTAGGCTTCCATGATTCTCTTTTCTTTTTCTAGCATTCAAGAGTTGTGTGCCCATTAATTTTTCATGTAGGACAATATTTTTCCATGTAGGTTTCCTTCTTTGGTTGTTTCATCTTAGAATTACATTCATATACTTTATGACCCTTTGTGTTACATTTATAATAGAATCCTATGAATGAAGATGTAGATTTAGGAATACCTTTCATTTTGCCTCTGCATACATTTGATGTATGGTTTTTCTTTCCATAGTGATTGCATGTAATATTTCTTGGTCTTGGATTTTCATAGACATTATTTGGATTAGATTGATTTGATGATTCTCCATTTTCGGTAAAGACTAGACCTTTGTTGTTGTTGACTCTTCATTGTCCCTCAAGAAAATCATCCATTCTTTTATTTCTTTCTTCATCCTTTTTGACAATTTCATTATTTTGTTTCTATATTCTTAATTCATGCTTTAACTTTTCATTCTCATCCCTCAGTTCACCAATAGCTTCTATTCTTTCAATGAGTTCAACATTTAGTTTGTTTGCCTCTTGACTCATAAGAATAATCTAATTTTTTATCTCATGGTGATGCTTTGTAAGTCTTTGTATTTCAGACCCTTTTTCTTGTAGCTTTTCTATGATCTTTCTTCTATCATCAATAGCTAGTGTTCTTTCTTGTTCAGCTTGTTTAGCATTGTTCATGACATCAATCATCCTTACCATTTGCGTCTCTTGACCGATTTGTAGAGACTTAACTTTTCCAGCTAGATGTAGATTGATTTTAGTTAGGCTTGTGATGCTTTCTTTTGATGTATCTGATGCTTTTCTTATATTTGATCCTAAAGATTCAAATAAATTTGGAATCTCTTCCTCCTGATAATCTTTCTAATTACTACGAGATGCCATATTCTTTCTTTCATTCAGCAACTTTCTCATACTGATTCTAGCTTCTTTATACTGTTCATAGAATATCTAAATTTAAAGCTTTTTGTTCTCAATATTTTTATCAAGTTTGTACTTATCCATTGTATGATCTTTTCTATTAATCTTTTAATCTTTCCAAGAAGATACTTAGCTTTGATACCAATTTTTGTGATTAATGGGAAGTATGTACTAAGAGGGGAGGGGTGAATCAATACCTCTAAAACTTTTTGTATCCTTTAATCAATTAACCTTTGTAATCAATTGTATGTCCATTTAATCTGATCTACACTATCTTGATGTGAGTTATATAAATTAATAACATTAATAAACATGTGAATCATTCATCAAAGTAATTGACACATAACACAAGGTATGATATCACAGAAAACTCCTATTAGGAAGTAAAATGCGGTGGGGATGGCACCCATAGAACTTCACTGTCTGCAAATTGGAAGGGGCTGGTTAAGGCTTAAAACTTGATCACTTCTGATGATCTACCCTATTAGGAGTATCGGTGGAGACCTGTTAAAGTCTACTCTATTAAGATCTTTAGAAACACTGTTAAGTGTATACTCAGTTAAGAGATTTGATGTTGGACTGTTAAATCTGCCTTCCTTGAAAGGATTTTTACATTGCTCCACTTGTTAGAATGATATAAAATTACAAATTGACCTGGTAAATGTAATCTCCTATTGTTGATACACATCCTATGTAGTTCACATAAAAATATTATCACCTTAACTGTGATTGAAGAATACCTCTGATTATCGGTTTCCTCTGTTCTTGGTTCTGCTAACCAAATCCTTCTTTTTTTGTTCTGGTTCTTGAAACTCTCAATTCAATCCATAGATGTGCTCATTCTATTCTCCTCTCTCATGTTCCTTCTCACACACACACATTCTAATGAATTATTTCATCATCTATTTATAGATGGATTGACTTCATCAAGTTTTGATAAAAATAATGTTAACTCTAAGATTAGGTTTACAACTTACACCTAGATCTCTTAGTCTAAGTGTTTTAAATCAGTTAGACTGATTAAAGCACTTACATTCACGTATCTTATTCCTAAAGAAATGGATTTAAAAAAATTAAATATCATATAAATAAAATAAACTTTCTTTATCTGACATGGAAGTTAGATCCACTTTTTGTGGGCTGCAACTAACTTTCGGTTCTGTCTGTCGATCATGCTTGACTTTCCTTCCATTTTGTCTATCGGTTACACTGTATCTATCTTGTCGGTCTACACTGTAACTTGTATTTTGTGTTCCACTTTTGGGTTCCACTTTAGATTTCTTCTTTCTGATTTTCAGTTTACACAATAACTCATGTCATCGGTTTTCTCTGTACTTAGTCATCTTTGGTGATCTCTTAATCTGATCTTTAGTTTTCTCTTTCCTATCTTTTATTGTAAGCTTACCAAAAGTGTTGTTTGTATACTAATGCCAAATTAATGTCATCACAGTGTATACAACAAGTGTAAATACCTTTTTAATGACTCCCCCTATGTGCATGCTTGGGTACAATGTATGTACATGTTTTCCTTGGTACATTTTCCCCTTTTGGTACATTTTTCCCTTTTGCACATTCATTTTCCCCCTTTTTTGAAATTAATTACAAATATGTAGTACTTAGAGCTTGTCAAATATGTGTGAATGGGATTTATGTATGGCTTCCATTAGCTTGTCTCATTTCTCCTTGAGGTGCTCAAGGGTCATGTGCTCCAAAGTTATTCTGGTGTGGGTGTCATAGATGCTCTCTATGACTAACATCTCTGGGGTGGCAATTAGAGTCTTTTCTGAAGTCATGTGTTGTAGCAGCAATGTGAGATTCGGTAGTAACATAGCTTGGAGCTCAGTTACTTCATCTCTAATTTTTCTTTCTTAATTTTGAATTTCAAGTCTCAACCATTTTGATTCTATAATTTTCTCATAATGCAATTTGAATGCATTTGGCTCGGTTGACAGACTTTGTGCACTAGCTTTCAGATCCTCATTTATTTTAGCAACCTTTTCACTATGCTCAGTAGTGAATTTCTCTAGTGTGCACAACTTTTGAACTAAGTTAAATGCTTCTGATATGATTGGTTCTAGTTTAGTTACTCGCTCAAAATGTTTTACCTTGTTCTCTGCCACTTCTTGGCTTATTTTCTCAGTTAAATTGTAGTGACACTTCTCTTCTACATGTTCTTTAATGAACTTGTCAGCTTCTACATTCTATGATGTTATGGCCTTCGTTAGAACTACTATTTGATCAAGGATTGGTGCATTTTGATCAATTTGAGTGTCAGGAACTATTTACAATAAGATTTCCTTTGTAGTATCTAGGACTTGTTAATTTTTGTGCTCCTTCTTGAGCTTGTCCTGTATTGCCTTCCTTTTGCATAATTCTCCATACTTTGTTAGTGACTCAGGATACAATGCTCTTGGATCACATTCAGGTATGTCAATTATCTCATCAAGTGTTACTAGTGATTTTCTCTTCTTGTTCTTTTTCTTCTTGGGAATGGTGCTGGAAGTAGGGGAATGAAGGATTATAGAAATATCCTTCTCTAGCTCTGTTGATTTTGGTGATTGCCTGGGAAGTGTGGTGCCTTTGGTATGCTTCTTAGTATGAACCTATTGGTTATTTGTAGATGTCTCTACTTCAACCTTGTCTTTATTTGTAGCCCTATTTATCTCTTCAGTGTTCTTGGCAATGGCATCAATCGGATTGTCCTCTCCACTTGTATCTTTATTCTCCTCATTTTTATCTTTCTTCTCCCCATCTTCATCACCTTTTTCCTCTAGTATGTTTGCATGAGGATCTGGTGATGTGTGTTGTGATTCAGTAATCACATTAATTTCTTGAATCAAGTAGGGTAGTTTATCTGGTATAATTGCCTGTGCAACATCTGTAGTATCCTTTCATTTGTAGGCTTGGTGGTAGTAGTCACTTCTTCATCTACTTTGGCTTCATCAATGGGTTCACCTTCAGTGACATATTTTATTTTTATGTCTGGTGTTTGCCCTAATGATTGCAATATTTTATGAATATCATCCATGAATTTTATTGCTTCAGTAGTTAAGTCAAGTAGAGTGACATCCTCGGTGTCATTGATGAAAATGTGGTTGGGGCTCAGTGTGGCCTCATTCTCCTCATTGTGAGATTTCTCAATTAGAGCTAGTACCTACTTGGGTGGATTTAATATTTGTGTCCAAATCTTATTTCTTTCTATATCAATCTCTTCTAACTTGTCTTTTAGTACTTTGTATGCTCTTGTCTTAGCCAAAAATTTCTTTGCATGCTCCTTCATTATTGAGTCAATTTCTTCAACTATGGAATAGGGAATCAAAGTAACTAGGGATCTCTCCCTCATATGTTTCTCTGTGTGTAATGCATATGTCTACTTGGTTGATATTTTATCATTTAGCTCTTTTTGAATACATTGGTTAAATTATAGAGGTACATACTTGTATGCAACCATCATCTTTATTATGCCCTCTTCTATCTTATTCTTTTCCTTGGTAGACATATTTACCCATTGTCAAAGCTTATGATGTTGTAGATTCCCCGTGTTGATGATTGACTCTGCAACTTCATCAATTCTCTTAGGTATCTTATCCTTTTGTACTTGGATTCTTTTCTATCTTTCATCCTTTTTTGTATCATCCTTTTCTTCTCTTCCTCTTAGATATATCCTTCTCTATTTTGGTGTTGATTTCTTGGTAGAGGATGTATTCTTTCTTTTATGATAAGTTCTCATTTTTCTTTTCTTCCAGGGTGGTGAGTCTACCTCTCTTTTTTTCTTTCTCCTTGTTCTTGGTGCAACTATTACATTAGTAACCTTTGATTTCTTGACAGGTTGTGCATCTGATTCAGTAGACTCTAAATCACTTATCTCTTTAGCTTCACCGACGGGTGACTAATCCTCAGTGATATCTACTGATTGTTCTAAGTCTTCCTCATTTACCAACAATTTATTTTGAAGAGTTTTCATTATTTTTGTCTTCTTCTTGTCTTGATTCTAGACTTGGCTTCCTCACATGTTCCAAATATTTTCAAGGTTTTATCCACTGGCTCATTTAGCAAGTTTTCAATAGTTGTTGTAGCTTGATCAATTTCAAGTTCATATTCTAGTCGTGGTAACCATGTTGTTCTCGGTGGTGCATGTTTGATGAGTGTTTATTTGGTGTCAACTGCAAAGCATATCTCATCCTTGAATTTTTCTGCTAGTTGAGTAGGTAATCTCATCCTCTTCTGCATCCTATCCTTGAATGTTGTGAAGTATTCATCCATTATAGGTGTAAATTTATCTCCTAGTGACGTAATGAAATCACTAATCTATGCAGTGATTGGTCAGTTTGTGTCCCAAGTGACATTACCGACTAAAGGAAAGAAGTTCTACAAATAGAAGAATGCACATAAGGAGGGAGCCTAACTTACATGTGTTAGATCTAGCTGATCTAATTTTTCTCATATTCTCTTCCAGTTGCTTTAGTAGTAGCTCAAATATGTCTATTTGCAGTCCCTTTTTCACAATTTTATATGTAGTGTCAACTACTCCACATGCTATGATGTTCATTATGCTAGCTTGGAATATCTTTTACCCAAGTACACATAAACTCAATTTTATCTTGTGGGTTGGTGATTGTATTGAGTTTCAACCCTCTACCATCTCATTTGTCTCTAGTTATATTTTCAATGTCAGGGCGTGAAGGATGCTTTAGGGATTTTGCCTTCTCGGTGATGGGATAACTAGTCACTGCATGAATCACATCATTTTTTATTTGTTTGGGTTCATCTAGCCACATTTTCCCATCATGTACATGGTTGAGTACTAACTGTATCCACTCAATTTTGAACTCTTTTGAGAATAGTAGGGCATTGGTTAACCCTTTCAATTATATGTACTTATACTCATCCCATAGGTTTCCATCCTTACATAACTTATGGTAAGCTTCCTGAATCTCAAGGTCTCCAATCTATGCAACCTTGGAGTGAATGTATGCATATATATCTTCAACCAGAAAAACCCTAGGAGGAACACTTGAAATGCTCCCTTGTCATCGGGTTGAGTAGCAACCTCAGGGCAAAACTTGTAGTTTGTTTCTTAGCATGTTAAGTTCTTTATCAAGGCTATCTTTTTTTCCTTTGTGTTCTTGATCTTTGTGACCCATGATGTGATTTCCATTATTCAAAAAATTAAGGCTTCTTTGTAAAATAAATAGTTAGATCGGTGAGTCTAGATACTCACTTGATCTTTTCTATGGATGCCTAGAATCTGTTGGAGTGGCTTTAAATATGTTGTTGGTAGCTTTGCAATCTTGTCATTTCTTAGTCACTCTTTTTTTCTCTGCTCTTTCTCTTTATCACTGGGTGAATGAAATGAGCTTTCATCAGCCCTTTTATAGAAAATGTGCCCTAAGTGATGCATTGAATGCTTCACCTACTTCTCGGTCAAAAAACATAGACGCTCGCTTAACAAAACAAAGGCTTCATCTCGGTGAGTATTCAATACTCAGTACAAGGTGTCAACTTGATTGTCTCCTACACATTTACCGATGATGCTCAATGTATAGTGTCAACTCAGTTATCTTTCATATGTTTACCAATGATGTGGTTTATGCTCGGTTGATTTTAACCGACCAGACTAGATTCACAAAACATAACATGCAATACCATAGTGCATCTTCATTCATGCTAATTTTGCATATTCTCGAATGAATATTAGAATTGATGTCCAATATAGCTTTGTAGAGTGCAGTTCCTTACTTGTATTTCTTAGGTGGGGGTGGTGGAATAACCTAATCTATTGGATGAGGTGTCACCATCTGTAGTGTTTGGTCCATCATTGTCATTGTTTGAAGCTCTCCTCCATATTTGATTTCTCATTCTCTTGATGTATTCAATAGTATTTCCATTTGCAAAGGTGCTTGACTCCATCACTCGGTCTCTAGAGTCCTTTCTTAAGTGACCAACCTTATGATAGTTGTTAGCATACATATTTGT
This sequence comes from Thuja plicata, assembly GCA_018584345.1. Classification (NCBI taxonomy): domain Eukaryota; kingdom Viridiplantae; phylum Streptophyta; class Pinopsida; order Cupressales; family Cupressaceae; genus Thuja; species Thuja plicata. The sequence continues at coordinate 912,835 of MU224860.1, forward strand.
CTTTCTACAAATTATTAATTACTTTCTCTAAGCCCATGAAAAACAGCAATCTTAAACTAACAGTTGAATTATAATATTCAAATTTATAATTCTTTCTATTAAGGTACAACTCCCTATTTGATCTTCAATGAATCTTGAGAATCATATGTTGCTTTCGCAAACACATACACTTTTAACCATAAAGTGAATAAGGATTTTACAACAATACATACATCAACATGCTATGAAAACTCAAAGAAAGATAGGTATTTTCAACACCGAATGAAGCTCACAGACTTCAATTTTAAAATAAACCAGCTACTAAAAGCAAACTATACTAAACACACTACAAAAAAATCCACTTGAAAATAGATTTCTGATATTCAAGAAATATCCCAATGGAGATCAATACGCTATTATAAACCAATAGATTTGTAAAGCATAAATTTTATTCCATTCATATCAAAATTTACTTCCAAGTTTCTTTCTCGAACAACAAACTAACTGAAAGATACTAAAAAAAATATATTAAGTCTTAGGCCTAGCTTAACCAAAATTACCATCATCTGAATACAAATTATCCCATCTATAAATAGCTATGAGTCTTTAGAAAAATAGTAACTAACATCCCGAGATACACTCTACAGGATTTAGCATAACTGATTTACAAAAACCGCCCAAATTCAAAGAGAACAAAAACTAAGAAAAAACACCACTACTCCATGATCTACGAAGCATGATCATAGAGTGGTGGATGCACTGGATCCCTTAGATTATTCCTATGAAGTTTCAACAATCCAATAATTCCTCCATTCTTTGTGCACCTTTGTAATGTTGCTGATTGTGGCCTGATGTGACAAGGTAATATGAATTACCCTCTGCTTCAGAAATTTCTTATCTTTTTGAACTTGGGTGATTTTCTATATATGCGCCTCAAGATGATTGGTACATACTACTAGCATTGCTTCCATATTGGCAAGGGTTGTGAAATCATCTAGGGTAATATCTTTGGTATCTCTGATGGCAGTAACTTCACGCTCAAACTCCATTAGTAGCTCATTTGCTTCTTTGACACTTTGAGTATCCTCTTTTATGAGTGAAACAATCAAACATTTGAGATCTTTTTGCATAGTGTCCATCAACTCCTTTGATTCAGTCAATAGATAAGTGGCCCCATCATGACCGGATTTAATAATGGAGTTTCTCCACTCTATACTCTTGATGGAGATGTAGAGAGTATCTTCATCCAATCCTGGAATAGGTTTCTTGGTCAGAAATTTGCTCACTCCATATTTGTCTATCTCATAGAGCTGATTTGTTACTTTTAGCCATTTTTTATTCTCATTTTCCCATTCTGCTAATTCTACCAGAGTTTCTGCAACAATTGAGCTAACCACTTCATGCGTCTTAATTAGCTGATTAATATAATTTCTTCCTTTTTGTATCATGGCTTGGATCCATTTAGAGTAGGCATCCACAATCATTTTATTCTTCTGAATTTGATCTAGGGTTTTCCTAACCTCTGGTGATCATGGATCAAAATACTATGAAGCAATAGTCAAAGGGATGGGATTGGGATCCTAAACCTCTTGAATGAATTCAACCATCTTTGTGATTGTCGCTTTCATCTCATTCTTATCTTTTTCATCTTTAAAAGACCTGTGTATGATCTTTTTTTTAGAATTCTCCAAGTGTTTCACATCTGCCACTCTGGTGGCATATCCAAGATCTATCTTCTCAACTATAAAATCATCTATAGTAGCTTTAGAGAGTTCCTTATCATCCTTAGTAACCGCACATTCTTCATACTAGTGCCCTATTTTTTCATCAATGTCCACCCTGGATTCCATCCTGGTCCTCTTTGGTTTCTCTGAGGAACCTAGACATTTTCTTACCATGTCTTCAATAGGTAGTGTTATTGGCAAGACATTCCTTTTTCTACTGATGGATGTTTCCAACCACTTCAAAGTGGGAATTGGTGACTTTTGAGAATCTGCTAGTGCCTATGTTGGACTAGTGGGCATAGAAATCATGGAATCCTTGACTTCTTGTTGATTATCTCCTCCTGAAATAGCTTCCTCTGACATAGAGTCTTGTGAATTCTTATCTACCATCATAGTATCCATCTCCTCAAGGTTTATTACTTCTTTCTCTCCAGCTGATTTGATTTCTTCTTTCTGATCCTTTCTTTTGGAAGTCCTTGTGGGTGGAGCAGGATGAGGGGACCTCTGCTTTTTAGCTTTAGATTTAGCAACTTTTGTGTTTTTAGTTTTAGAAGGAATTGCAACAAAAACATTTTCATTAGAACATGGGATAGCATTTTCACCATGAGCTTTAAGATCTAGTCCCCTATTATTGTTCCTTTTGTGAGGAGGTGGCCTTTTGCTGGTGATTCACCTTTCAGTTCTTTTTATAGCATCGAGTATCTTAATGTGAATAATCTCTCTTTATTCTATATTCCAATCAATTTTGGGAAGTGGTGACCCCTGAACCTTTTCTTTATATTGTTTATCAATTATGTCTTCATCTTCCCCCTCTTCTATTCCATTGGCATCAATTCCTATTTGCAGGTTTACTATTTAAACAAGTGTAAATCTACACCACAATCTCCTTCTGACCTCAAAATCATCTAAACAATTTTCCCATAAATCTTCCATTTCAGGGACATGGTGAAATTCAGAAGGTAAACTAAAATTTCAGGCAACATATGCTCTGATGTCAAAATCCCTCCTAGCCTTGAAGGTTTTCAGTTTCAACTTGTTCAATTCCTGCTCTAAATTAAGAGCATCAGTAAAATTCTTACAGGAATAAAAACCTAGTTCTATGGGAAAACTAGATTTGGCCCTTCCTTTTTTGTCTTTGAGGTCTTTGTGTACATGAGCCAACTAGTGCCCAACTTCAGTTACAAAATGCAAATCTAGAGCATATCTGGGCAATTTGAATGGCTAACCCTCAAATCCACCCACTCTAATGTAAGTAAATGTTCTAAATTGTATGAAGAAACTTCCAAAGACATTTACAAACTTTTTAGCCTCCTCTAACATTCTCTACTCAATGTTCCCCTATAGTTCAAAAATCAACCTTCCCAGAAAAACACCATTTACCTTCATAAAACTGTCAATATAGAAATCCTTCTACAAATGGGGATAATAATCATACACATTCATATTAGGGATAGGTAACTCATGATATAAACCATCCCATTTTCTAGTACAAGCTAAGGCATAGAACAGATAGGAAGACATATAAAAACCACTGGCCTTTTCTTAATAATTGGCCAGCTGATGATGCAACTCATCAGCTATACAATCTACCCAATTAATGAACTTTTCCCCTCCCAAAGTTATCTAGATAAAGAAATACATCCACTCTTTCTAGTAGTAGGCGTGGCTATTACTTTTGATCCTATTCAACAAAATAACCAATTCTGCAACTTTGGGCTTGAAATGATCTATCGTAAGGGGTTTGGGCAGCCTTGACCCTCCTGTTTTTGCTTCTACCAACCGATGCTTGGAAATTTCATTCCTATAAACCTGTTTCTTTGTTGAGAAAATAGAGTGGGAGGAAGCAATGGTCCATCCTTCGTAAGGATCTTTTTCAAGAATGCCCATTGCTGTGAGAATAACATCTCGGCTAATGAAGATTAGAGGGCTTCCATAAATTTTCTTGATACATCTCTCCTCCCTATCATTCCTTTTGACACATTCCATTACTAACTTAGGACAAGGAGCTACTAGGGGAAATGCCTCCGCATCAGCCAAACCACTTAACACCACCTTTTCTATTATAGAACCATAAACATGGCTTTTGATTTTACTTTGAATTTCCTCTAAGGCACCCGCTTTTATCATTGTGTCATCACATTTAGCAAGTGAACTAACCAAAGGGGAGGTTCACCCAAAATTTTGGAGTGGGGACTTCATATTTCTTATGGGAAAGACTTATAAAAGACCAAAATTGCAGAAGGCAAACATAGTCTTTCAATATCAAACTTTTAAATGGTTTCAACTTTGAATAGGAGACTCTGGAAAAGAAAACACTAACCTATAAATTCCACACACTCAAAGCTTCATAGGATGAGAGTATACCTTTTGTTGCTCTGCCAATTTCAATTTCACTGGAAAACTTCACCAAAAGATTGACAACACACACTCTTATTTTATAAGTGATTTTCCCACAAAATGTGTAGGCTTTGCATTAAATGGCAATGCGGGCTTTTAATTAAATGTGACAAGATTTTTTGCCTGATACAATCATTAAATATTACACATCTTAAATGATTGAAATGACATATAAGTGTCACATCCAATGATGATTATATCCTGAACATGCGCGGATAAAATCATTACCCACCAGCTGTCACTTTTCTCTCATCACCACTGTCTTTTCACCTTTTCACCATGCAAGATTCGGTTGAACTGTGAACTTTGAAAAAGCTTAGCTCACAAGTTAAGTTCAACGGGTAAAAAAACACTAATTCCTTTTGGTGTGCTTATAAAAGACCAAATAAGCGGTAAAAACCTAAACACCACACACTTTATGAAAGATGCAACCCGCAATTGAACCTTGAACCTTGAACTAAACAAGTTCAAGATTCAGAGTTCAACAAGAGAGTGGACTTTGTAGATCGCACCACTCTTTTTCACATAAAGTGAAGAAAGACATAACACACTACAAGGACACATTCAACTTTGAACCTTGAACTAGAAAAGTTCAAGATTCAAGTTCAACTGACAAGGAGGAAATGCAAAATAGGCTGGAACATATTTGCAAACATTTTACTTCTAAGAGAAAAAAAAACTCCTGATTTTAGGTAATGATAAAACGTAGGGTATGAGTCAAAAATTAGGGGTAACACCAGTGTAAGCATGCCATTCTAGAGTTAGACTAGTTTCTAGATCTTCTTATCCATTTCCTCATGTAGTTAGTAGCTATATGTCCATATCTACCACACATTGTGCAATTTAGCCATGTGTTTTAATCCCATACATATGTGTTACTGACTCTTCTCAGTTGATATGCATTTTCTTGTTCTTTGGGTTTCCAGAATTGCTTCATCTTTTTCCTACATTCATGAGATGTGTGGCCATGTATGTTGCAAGTAGAACAATGTTTTTCCATGTAATATTTCTTCTTTGGTTTGTTTATCTTAGATCTGCATTCATGTTCTTTGTTTCCATGCTTGTTATAGTTATAACAATTACCTATGAATGTAGAAGTAGAATTAGGAATACCTTTGGCCTTTCTCTTGCAAACATTTGATCTGTGGCCTATTTTTCCACAATGATTACATGAACACTTCATTGGTCTTGGAGTTGTATATAAATCCCTTTTATCAGCTCGGTATAATGATTCTCCATGCTCGCTATAACTTAAACCGATATTGTTGTTGAGTCTTCTTTATCCATTCAAAAATTCATACATTCTTTTTGTACTATCTTCAGCTTTCTTGATCATATCATTATGTTGTTTCTGAGTCCTTACTTAATGCTTCAGTTTCTCATTTTCTTCTTTTAGTTCGCCAATAGCTTCCAATTTTCCATAAAGTTATATGTTCACATGGTTGGCTTCATGACTCATAAGAACAATTTGATTGGTGATCTCATAGTGATATTTAGTGACTCTCTGTATCTCAGATTCTTTCTCTTACAATTTCTCAGTAATCTTCCTCCTTTCCTCAATAGCTAATGTTATTTCTTGTTCAACTTGTCTTGCATTATTCATAACATCAATCATTCTTACCATCTGTGTCCGTTGACCGATTTGCAATGCTTTCACTTATTCAGTCAGATATTGATTAATTTCATTTATACTTGTAATGCTTCCTTCAGATGTGTCAGATGTATTACTAGATCTAGATCCAGATGAATCAAATAAATTAGGTATCTTTTCTTCATGATAGTCAGTTTCATTATAGAAAGAATCCATCACTTTTCTCTTAGCCAATAAATCTTTCATCTTGTTTCTTGTTTCTTTGAATTTCTCAAAGAAAATTTGTTTCTCCAACTTCTGATTTTCAATATTTTTATCAATCTTATACCTTTCCATTGTATAATCTTTTCTCTCAAGTGATTTAAACTCTTCCAAATAAGAGATAAGGCTTTGATACCAATTGTTGGAATAATGGAAGGGTGTTTACTGAGAGGAGAGGGGTGAATCAGTACCCTTAAAAACTTTTACCAATTAAACCTTAGTAATCTTTACTTGCATGACCGACCATTGTAGATTTTCTACTTCATGCATGTAAAATCATAACATAAATGTAAGTGCATGTAAACAAACATAGAAACATTCATGAAACTCATTTACACATGACACAAGAATTGATAATGTAGAAAACCCATGTTAGAAGGTAAAAACTGCGATGGGGATGAAACCCACAAAGCTTCACTATATGTAGAATGGAAGGTTCCAGTTAAGGCTACAAGTTGAGATCACTTCTGATGATTTTACCCTATTAGGAGTAACATCCTAGACTTTTTAGGTCTACTTAGTTAAGATATTTAGCAACACAATGTATGTGTGCACTCGGTTAAGAGATTTACAATAAGAGTGTTAAGTCCACCTTCTTGAAGAATTTCTTCTATTTGCTACAATTGTTAGAGAGTAGACAAAAATAATTATGACCCAATAGCTTTCAATCTTGAATTTATAATTACACATCCATTAAGTGCACAAAAACAATATCACCTTACAGTGATTGATAATACCTTTGTTCTGCTTGGTAGCTTTGTTTGTAGTTCTTGATAAACTGAATTCTTGTTTATATGTCCTTGTGCATGAAAACCTATGTCTGATCCTTAGATATCCTTTTTCGATACAATAATCATCTTCTTGATTGATTACTATTGGAGATTTGATTTTGAACAGTTGATTGATTGTATGTTTGTCATTGATGACAACATATAATACACAGTAGTACTTATGTGTGTACTTATCAATATGATGACATGAAGACCAGCCTGGATAGATACATGTTTTTGACATGTTTACTATGCTATGTTCATACACGCGAACCCAGATATGAAGTTTCAATAAAGATATGTAATTCTATTATTAACGGTTACAATTCTAGAAGAATAATGGTTTAAGGTTGACGCATGTAAAATGTTGATTGAGTTGTGCCTATCTTTAGGATATGCGTGTGTATATTAATGATGAGTTATGAGTTGTTGATATTAATCTAAACATGCCAAACATATTTCAAGAAGATTGAAAAGTTATGATTAATTTGGTGAAGCCGACTTAGTGAAGTGACGTGTCTATTTAGTTAGTACTTGCACGGTTGTAATTATGATTGCACACTTAGTAGAGCCAACAAGGATGTTAAGAAGAGTCATCCTATAGGTCCCATGATCTCATACTTGGTGTATGTACTTATAGAAGGTCACTTGTGATAAGAAGAGTTGCAAAAGCCAAAGATTGACAAGCAGAGCAGAGTGTTGATACAGCAGAGCTATATTTATCATATGTTGATAATATAGATGTTTATGTTGAAGCATTTAGAATACATATTAGATTGTTATATTTCTTTACAAGAGTTTAAAGCATCTGCGCATAAAAGGAACTGATCAGACAAGCAGTGTCACAAACAATAGTTCATCTTGTTGATACAGTGTGTATCAAATAACCAGAAGGTTGTAGCCTTCACCACTTGGACAGTGAGTCCACCACCCCTAACAG
>MU224860.1:924948-939641 GCA_018584345.1 Thuja plicata
CTTTTGAGTATCTAAGGGAGAATTTGGGAGTCATTCCCTCTCCTAAGTTTGATTAGAAAAAGAAGCAAGTACATCAGTCCTGTGTGACTGATGAATGGTTGACTACTCTACTTCTGGAGTAGTACCTATGCAGAATGGTTTATGGCACCCTTTTTCCATTGATGTAAATGGGGGAGTATGTACCAGTAAAAACAAGACAAATAAGGAACACATACAAGGAGCTTATACTATCGGGGAGTAAAGGAACATAGTAGGAAATTATGACAATGGGGGAGTATTAAGAGAGTACATAGTACATGAAACTGCAGTAGTATAGATGAATCTTTGTTGAGGATATTGAGAATATTGTATTAGAAAGAAGACACCATGAACATAATTTTTTTTATAATCATATGTTTCCATCAATGCCAAAGGGGGAGATTGTTGGAGATTTGATTCTGAATAGTTGATTGATTGTATGTTTGTCATTGATGAAAACATATAATACACAGTAGTACTTCTATGTGTACTTATCAATATGATGACATGAAGAACAGCATGGATAGATACATTTTTTTGACATGTTTACTATGCTATGTTCATACACACAGATCCAGATATGAAGTTTTAGTAAAGATATGTAATTCTGTTATTGACGGTTACAGTTCTGGAAGAATAACGGTTTAAGGCTAATGTATGTAACACGTTGATCGAGTTGCACCTATCTTCATGATATGTGTGTGTATATTCATGATGAGTTATGAGTTTTTGAAATTAATCTAAACACGCCAAACATATTTCAAGAAGATTGAAAACTTATGATTAATTTGGTGAAGCTGACTTAGTGAAGGGACGCGTCTATTCAGTTAGTACTTGCGTGGTTGTAATTATGCTTGCGCACTTAGTAGAGCCAACAAGGATGTTAAGAAAGTCATCCTATAGGTCCCATGATCTCATACTTGGTGTCTGTACTTATAGAAGGTCACTTGTGATAAGAAGAGTTGCGAAAGCCAGAGATTGACAAGCAGAGCAGAGTGTTGATACAGTAGAGCTATATTTATCATATGTTGATAATATAGATGTTTATGTTGAAGCATTCAGAATATATATTAGATTGTTATATTTCTTTACAAGAGGTTAAAGCATCGATGCATAAAAGGAACTGATCAGACAAGCAGTGTCACAAACAATAGTTCATCTTGTTGATACAGTGTGTATCAAATAACCAGAAGGTTGTAGTCTTCACCACTTGGATAGTGAGTCCACCACCCCTAACCAGATTATATGTAAAAGACTCCTAATAGGGTCTGACCCTTAACCAGGTCACTATACTACTACATTGTAATGTACAACTCCTAACAGGGTTGGAAGATCTTTTAACAGGGATCACTATAAATAGTATAGTTCTTTATGGGTACTAATTCCCATCGGGGTTTTTACCATTTAGTTTCCCTATAACCAAATTGATGTGTTGTGTAAAGTATTATCTATATTTGCATTTACTTTGTATCAATCTGGATTAACAAGTATTAGATAAAGATTTAAAGTTGCAGATAATTGATTCACCCCCCCTCTCAATTATCTCTGAAGTATTCTAACAATTACTACATATATTTATACAATATTATGACCTAATTAGGTTTCACGTTTTTCTTGATAAATTTAACAATCAAAGGTTTACAACTTGACCTTGATCTCCTAGTTTTCATGAATAAAATTAGTTAAAATAATTAAATCCACAATTGTCATTGTTCTTGATCCACAAAAAATGGTTTTCCAACTAGGCATAAAGAAATTTGAAAGACTAAAGTGCTTTAGCTGGCGTGTAGATAAGATCTTCTTTTCTCAGGAATAAAACTGTCTCTCAGTAGAGTGGTGCTCGGTATAGTATATAGACTATTCTTTGTGATGTCTCTGTAATCATTCTACTTGGTTTACTCTGTAGACATTTTGTGCTTATTTTATTCTATGATCTGATATTCTCGATTTACAATGTGAACTGTCTTTCTCGGGTTACACTGTAAACTGTCTGTCGGTGTACACTGTGACCAATGGTCCAAAACATTTCCTTGTATACTAATGACAACTTCTGAGCCTTTAAGGATTATTAGATCCTATAGTATGAAGTACTAGGAGTAGGATATCATTCTTATTATAAAGTGCCTCCAAGGGGTAGATAGCACTAAATTTCTTTGTTGCAGAATTTTGAGATAGGGTTATATAATTTTGGGTGTTGTTTAGAGAGGGGATAAGGTTATCAAAGAGGGTACTTTTTGGATAAGTAATAAGGGATCAAATTATTATTTTTTTATGCTTATTAGGATAGATATCATATCATTAATTCCCCATTTATAGCTCCTTTACAATAGTTTGAAATAATCTATTTGAAATAAAGTGGAATATTTCAAAACTAATTAGAATTTGAGTCCAAAAGAGGTGGTTTGTTGTTAGGATTTGAGGGAGTGGTTTCTGGGGGTATTAAGGAAGCTCATCAAGAGCTACCTAATATTTATTTGGTAAAATATAGCTCCCTTAAAGGGAGAGGGATATACTAATGTGGGGTCCTGACCAAAAGGGAAAATTCTCTATAGCCTCAGGTTATTTTGAGTTGGATACATAGTTTTATGGGAGGTTTTTTCCTTGGTGGAAGAAGGCATGGAAAAAACATTCTTGGCCCAAATGTATTTTCTTCCCATTTCTATTGGCCTATAATAAGTGTCTTACTAGGGATAATCTTCAAAAGAGAGGTTTCTAGGGTCTATTTATCTATGTTCTCTATAGTAATAGTTAAGAATGTGCTTCACGTCTATTCTTCCAAAGTCCTCTCTCTATGTTTCTTTTTAATCTCTAGTGAGGTTCTTGTAATCATTCTTGTGTTCATGCTAACTTCTCTGGTTGATTTCTAGGAAAGTTTGGGCAAGTGTCTAGCTGAGACATCTTTTCTTGAGGTAGCTTGGTATATTGACCCTACTTTTATCATTTTTCATATATGCTTAGAAAAGAGTCAAAGGACTTTTTAGGATACAAAAATGGTGGTGGTTTTAGTTATGATGAAGGATTGTCAATGAGCTCTAGGATACTATTTAAATAAAATGTCATCTTTCAATTTTAATGGATCCTAGTGATTCAACTATTATAAGTAATTTGAATAATGGGAGCTTAGGTTCTTATATAGATAAAAGACCTTAATAGTTCAAAAAAAAGATCCATCATGAAGGAAGGTGGCTTCCTCCTCCTCAAGGAGTTTTCAAGGTGAATAATGATGACTCTTATAGGGGGAATCTAGGACATGCGAGTATTGTAGAATTGGTAGGAATAGTGATAGGGAGGTTATGTTTTAATTTTCCATCTATAAAGGGTGGTACACTAATAAACTCAAGGGGAAAAATTACTAATGTTTATTTTGGAATGAGGTTTCACCCTTAAATGGAAAAGGATTATCTATGAATCTAATTCATAGATTGTGGTGGACAAGTTGAATGAGTGACAATTGGAAAGGGCTAATTAGCATCTGGCCCTAGTGGTCAGAAATTTTTTAAGTTTGAGATGCTTTCTAGAATTTGTTTCTTTTCATAATATTCCTAGTGAGTGAAACTAAGTGGTAGATTACTTAGCTAACTAGTACTTTTATTACTTGGAGGACTGAATTGGGGAGTTTCATCTCTAGAATATTCTAAAATTTTGGAGAAGTTAGTTGTGGAGGACAAGAATTTATAGTTGGTTTCTTCTTTAAGGTTAATATTGGAGCTTCTTTCTGTTGTATTTTGGTTGTTCCTTTTTGGGCATGTGGCCTTGTGCTTTGTAGTCTTTGTCAGTGGTGAATAATTTTTACCCCCTTTCCCCCCAAAATACATACATTAAATAAATTAATTTAACATATAAAAATGTAATTATTTTATTAATTGAGTTTTAATTATCCTTTATTTCTCAATTAAATTTTCTTAATCAAACTTAGGATTGTATAAGTGTTTTCTAATAATAGGTTATATTTTTATGTATAAGAATTTATTTATATTTAATTATAAAAATTATATATATATATTAATCCATAAAAAATAAAGTTAAATTTAATTACATTCCAAAATGTCCAAGCAAGGTGAATCTCTATGAAAAACATAAAATTGATAATCAACTTACTAAGTTGGAAGAGATGAGAGGGATTCCTCATCCATTTAAGAGGTCTTATATGTCAACAATTGTCTTCACCTTGTGATGTCTCCTTCTTATTCTTCTTTTCCATTTTCTTTTTTCAAAATCATTTCTAGTAAGATAGATGACAATATATAGTTAATATAATTCACTATTATTTAGTCACCTATAAAACCTCCTCTTGTGAGGTTGAAAAGAAACAGAATGGAAAGTGCCTAATATGGACAACACAAAGTTTTATATTATTGTGAATCATGTGATCTATGTGAACCATGAGATATCTAGATATATCACTATGGCTACAAGCATTTCCATATCCTCAAAAAGGAGATAAACCCCTAATGAGGGACAAGATGACACATAAGTGATAGTATATGAAGCATTTGTCTAATGAACAATAGTGTGTTACACTTTTTTTCCTAAACATACATTGAAGTCTACATTTTGATAAAAAACTTTCAGATTCAGATGCATATTATTGCTAAACTGTTTGAAATTGGAAGATGAAGTAAACTTGAGTCTTTTAGGATTTTCTAGGATTGTCTTTATATATTTTGAATTGATTTGAATGGTTTTTTTTTCTCCCACGAAAACTGCTATGTTGCTGAAAATGTCATTTTCAAAGAGTTACATTGACTTCATAGAGCATAACTATTTTTCTAAAAAAGATATCAATGCAATTCTTTCGAATTAGGTTTTTTAACATCCATACAGAGGGTATGCAATTGGTTTGACAATTTTATCATAATTATTGCATATTTTATGAACATTTGAAGTAGAGTAAACTGTAATTTTGACATACCTTGACTACATAGCTTATAACTTATTATTTATTTATCAAAATTCAATTTTTTTTTATAGAAAGTAGACTCAAAACTGGAGGGCACTGTCATTTTTTATTTTATTTTTCTCTTTTCTACTATTTTTCATTGAACGTCAAACTTGGAGGTTTATATTGGATTAAAAACCTATAGTTGATGCATATCAAAAAACATAGACGTAATTAATTAAAAAATTATCAAATATATATTCTTTAGAAAGCTCGTTTAGAGTACTTATGTGATGCAAAAGGACATCTCCTTATTCTTCCATTTGAGCCTTGCGCTTGAGCGTTGAATCACTGAAAACTGTAGATTTTTGTTAGCCTCTACAAATGGCCTCTAATTAGAGGGTTTCGATAGAAACTAATTAGTTTCGATCGAAACTACTTTCTATTGAAAGTAAATAACTAGAATTTCCCCTAATCAAGGACTTTTGATAGAAATTACTTTCTATCAAAAGTCCCTACTTTCTATCGAAAGTACTTTCTCAATCCGCCTGCTTTGCAAATTTTGTGAGGAATTGCTTCCTCCAAAAAAGTGTAACCCACTATTGTGGGTTCACCCGTATAGATTCATTAGTAACTCCTAGGTCAACTTTTTTTTTGTCCTATAATTAGATCTATAACAAATAATTAGAACAAATCATATCATTAGAATATAAATGGAAGTTAAAATCCATATAAACTCTTTTAAATATAAATTTTCAATCTTTTCAAATATTGAATTAAAAAATTCATTCAAAAAAAATATAAATTTTTTATTGAAATTAACTAACATCTATCAATAATTACATTGAAAAATATTGTGATAAGAAAAGAGATTAGCTCTAAAATACTTAGAAAAAACATCTATCCAATTATAGATCTTGGAGCTAATGATTTGAGCAAAAAAAAATTTAATGCTCTCCACATTGCCACATAAGGATAAAGAGAATTGTTAGACCATAAGTGACACACACAATTGAAAGGGGGGAGGGGTGAATTAGTTATGCCACATTATCATCAAACTTTAACCAACTTATAAACTTAAAACTCAGATCTGAATAATAAATATGAAAGAAATATAATAAAACAATAACTAATACATAACACCAATATTTTTGATGTGGAAACCCTATTAGGGGAAAAACCATGATGGAGATGGAACCCATATGATGAATGCACTCTATAAATTAGTATACCTTGTTAGGAGTATTATGAAGGGGAATGGACATGCATTCAGATACACTACCTAGAGCTCACTGCTCAATTACAACAAGGATCTCAATCCCAAGGAAGGATCACTACCTTACAACAATCTCTGATCTCAAATCATAGCGGACATAATGTCCAAGCTCATGAACTGACAAGCAACATCTCTGATATGCCAAAATAGTTACAATGAAGTACAAAAACTATTTTCCTCAATTGTAGATTCCACTCAAACCTATTCTATTAGGTATTCCACATTGTCTTTCACCTTTGCACACTTTCATAATTACAAATTATTACATACATATACACATTACATCAATTTATCTCAACTAGGTCAGCCAGAGACCTAATTATAAAACATTAATTCATTACATCTCAATACTCAATGTGATCCATTGAATATCAGCTAAGACATAATAATGATCCATAATAATATCTTGAACACGCTCCAGATCTATAGATCATACTATAAACCTTTGCAAAATTCTAGATCACCAAGTTGGCCAAGAACTCATTAAAAAATCAACACGCCACAAAAAATTCATGGAATTTGATCACATAATCCAACGTGATCCACCAACACAAATAGGAAATGATGAAGAAACATTTGTAAACAACTTGAAGTACCAAGACACCAACATGAACATCTCTATCATAGTGTTCATTGACTTCTCTGCTTTATTCATCGGGAACACTAATCAACAACTACTATCATACAATAGAATTAGGTTTCCAACATCCAAATAATGAACTACTTGAGCTAAGGAAACACATTGATGTCTTGATCTCACAATTTGGTTATCAACTAGTAATATTGCATAACCAATCCACACTGATCCAAATTATTGAACACTGTCTCACTCTGAATATTCAAAATACAAGTCTATGATAAACCCATCATAAATATCTCAAATCAACATTTGAACTTCTTACACTTCAATAGAATCAAGTATAGACATAATAAAAAAAAATTGTAGCATCACAACATTAGATCTTTAATATAGTATTCGTACCACAAAAATCATCTCACTCAATAAACTAGGAACTCTTTTCAATAGTAGGAATATGTTGACATTAATGATAGCACATATATGCACAATCTAAACAAAATCTCAGCAATCTCCAACAATTTCCCCCTTTGGCATTAATGGAAACATATGATGTAAAAAATTCAATCAATGCACAAAGAAATAATATCAACAACAATACCAAAAATATCCACAATATGACATCTTATTGTAAAGAAGAAAATGATGATAGTGGTGTTGATCTCCTAGATAGTATTTTCAAACTAGATGTTCATATGTAGAAGAGACCAATTCCATAATTTAATCCTTTACATTTAATTTGTATCGAAAGTATTTGAAGATTGTACTGAAATTGGGAATAAAGATTAATGGAGTAAAATACCAACCTTACATCACAGCAGATCTAAAATTATCATTTTCTGAAGCCTATATTGAGTTTCTAGAAAATCTAAAACCAAATCTGGAATAGAAACGCAAAGACAAACAAAACCCATAAATATTTTTCCATTTTGAGGCAGTACCAATTTGCACCCTCAAGTCAATGTCACCATTTGCAAGAAATTCTGATTGTGCCCTAGGTCACAATCGACCTAGAAAGTCTTGGATTGAAATTTTGTTTTTGGATCTTGGAATTTTGCTAAAAAGGGTATCTAGATCTATACTCTATTTTACTGTTCCCAAACTTGTAACTCCCGAAACAACACCTGCAAATATCTTAAAAAGAGGGGTTTTGGGGTGGCTATATAGGGTTTTTCCTTAGTCAAACCCCTATTTTGGTGATCTCCACCTCTACGAATAGCCGAATATAGGAGAATGTATGTGTTTGTTTCTTGTGGGAAAACCTTTGAATGTGTAATGTCAAGATCTAATCCTCTAGATTAAGAACCCTAACATGAATTGTAAATGAGAAAGCAATGCATATATTTGAATGTGATAAAGAAAGCATACCAAGTCCCCAAGGATAAAGTACTCCTACTAAACTCACAATCCATAATTTCTACCCCATGATAATATCCTTTGAATGCTTGAAGATTGAAAATGGTGGATCCAAGAAGGAAAGAAGGAAGATGTCTCTCTTTCTCCAAAGAAGATCCATAATGGCTTATCTACATAAGTGCTTGAATGTCTTAATGCATCATCATTTCTTGTCCTTCTATATCATCCTCTTTCTTCCTTGCTTCATCATCATGTCAAAATCATAATTGCATCATATCATCTTATGATTCTTTTTCATGTCCGAATGAAGGCAAAAGAGAGTGTTTATATAAAGATCTCAATATAGACCTCCTAGGGAAATGCAAGGGACCCAAATTAAAAATTTACCTTGAATTATGGTCCAATTACAATCAAAAATCAAGGAGGGGATGTATTAATCTGAATATCTGGGAAACCACTTCCGCATCCAGACCCGGGGACCTATTTTAAGTTTTAGAACCCCGATAGGTTCCAAATTTGAAAGCAGGGACCATCACCTGATAGGGGTCAAGGTCAACCTCATCCTTGTCCTAGGTCAAGGATGACCTCAACCTTGACCTTGGTCAAGGTTGACCATGACCCTGACCTAGGTCAGGGTTAACCTTGACCCTGAACTGAGGTTTTAGGCGGGTCACCTTGGGAAATCTATAAGATTCCTGGGTCAACCGGGGACACAAGGAGGTGATAAAACATATTAGGATGCTAGATAGAGGCACAAAGGCCCAAGAGCAAGTGTGATTAAGATCTAGGAGAGCCAACACATAGGTTCTACCAAAAAAATGGAAACATAGAAAGGGAGGTTAAGGAGGTCCTGTAGGACACTAACCCTAATTTCACCTAGAAATGCAGGATCAAGTGTATGTGCATCCTAAATGCAAATCTAATATGAACATGTACTAAATGAGGGTGATAAACCTATAAAAATGGAAGTGCTTCCATTTTAAGATGATAAATTTATCCCCCACTTTATCTTAGGTATGACACTACATGAATATGCAAGCTAAAGTAAGAAAACATTGTAAAGTAAAAAGGATATAGCCAAGTCCTCAATGTGGAGATTATGCAAGAAACCGTTAGTATTCGCAACTTGCAACACAAGGTCAATGAAAATACAAAGAGAACTTAAGCCTTACTAACATTTTTTTGAGAAATGTATAGAGCCCCTTATGTCCCCTATTTTGGCTTACTAATTCTGAAAGGTGAAATTGGGTGATAAAGTTAGATCTATACATTAGATATGCAATTTGTTGAAAACGTCCTTTCCTAAAATATTTATAAAGATTAAAAATCTTCCTAAACCTATTTATGAGGTTAGGTATCTGAATCACAATTCCAACACCACTGACAGCACTGAAAACGGAGCTACCAAACTCAAGTTATGATGAAAAGAGTGAATGCTTATCTAAATGCATGTAAGAGGAAATTCGAATTTGACCTAAGTAAATTCCAATGAAACCCTATGAAAACCCTAAGGAAACCCTGATAAAACCCTAATTTTGAAGCTATAAATAAGATGTAGAGCACTTACCTTCTCATTCTTACCATTTGCAGAGCTTGGAATCGAGGAGCAAGATGCCAAAGAGAGAGGAACTTCGAGCGAGTCGAGTGGAGGTCCTGAGAGAGTGGCTAGCCAGTGGACAACCATTGCCTAAGGTAGGTGCCTTGTTTTTGGTGTTTTAATTGATAAATTCCTATTTTTATTGGAAAGGTCGACCCTGACCCAAAAAGGTTAACCCTAACCCAGTTATGTCAACCCTGATTTTGATAGGTAAACCATAACTAGGAAGGTCAAGTCCTTTTTGGAGATAATGTCAACCTTGACCCAATAAGGTCAACCTTGATCCAGAAAGGTTGACCTTGACACAAAAAATTTGATCCTGACCCAAAAATTTTGACCTTGACTAAGTCAATTTAGAATTTTAGTTACCTGATGATAGATGAGTGATATTATGTTTGTTTATGCTACAGGATTTGGTCCATCTTTGAGAGCATCCCTTTGGTGGGGTTCTATTAGCTTTCAAAGAGAACCTGTCAGAGCTATAGTATGAGGATATATAGTTATTGAAAGATGTGGGATTGTATTGGGTATAAATCCTACCACAAATGAGGTTCCATCGATCCATGATATAGACCATGATAGAGAGATGGGATGAGGACACTTGTTCCTTTCATCTTCCATCAAGAGAGATCATGATCACATTGGAGGATGTGTATAGCATCCTACAACTTTTAGTCTGAGGTGAGCCTGTTAGACCGAGAGTAGAATGGGGTCCTCCTGAGGTATTTGAAAATAGAGAGTATTGTTTGAGATGGGTACCACAGATGAGGACCTGGTCAGATCAAATCACCTTATCATCCATACTAGCAGGTCTTACACCTTTGGTATGGAAAGTAATGCTATGTATACTCTCATTGGTTGTGATACCCAACATGAAGGGTACAATTTTCTTAGCACCATTTACCGATCTTGTGCACAGGATGGAGGGTGATAGAGTTGTTTTCTCATGGGGGTGCAACATGTTAGCCCATCTTTACCATGAGTTGAGTCAGCTAGTGAGATTTCAGCGAGAGAGTCTTATGGTATGCACCTTGTTGCAGGTTTGGATGTTTGAGCATTATGCATATACTTGACCAAAGGGTGTTCCAATGATAGTAGATATGAGCACACTGAGAGCCTTTTCTTATCCACTAGGAGATGTCTAGCAGTACAGGGATATCCTCCTTCTAAAGGTACACTTTTACTATATACAAGGGGTGGATGTGATATTGGGACCATACTATTGGATGACAGGATGGCCAGATACTCGACACCAGTTGAGGCACTCCCAATAGTGCAAGCTACTAGAGGGTCCAACTAGTCATGATAGAGTTATGAGGTAGTTTGGTTTGACACATGGAGTCCCTCAAAAAGTACCTTGGTACAGGTATTTGATGAGATATTACCAAAGACCTGACACCATATGCAGACCTACAGTAGTAGATATTGTTGATAGCAATACAAATGAGATAGAGGATATGGAGGTGGACACTACCATATCTCACCGAGTGGTGAGTAGAGAGTATATCAGATACTAGAGTCTATAGGGGACCCATCCTATGTTCCCTAATGACTACCCTACATGTGATATAGGTCTTTCAGAGAGGATGCACCGAGGTGGTGATATTAGAATAGTCCCAAAGGATAACTAAGAGGGGGAGGGGGTGAATCAGTTATCAACTTATTTAATTCTTTAACCTTATTAACTCTAGAATATAATAAAGCAAATGTACATTCAGATAGCACAAATAGAAAACACCATAATTTGGTTACAGGGAAACCAAATGGTAAAAACCTTGGTGGGAATTAGTACCCATAATGAACTATACTTGTTTATAGTAATCCCTCTTAGAAGATATTTCAACCCTATTAGGATTTTTACTTTACAATGCAATAATTATAGTGACCTATTTAAGGGTCAAACCCTGTTAGGATTCTTTTACAAATAACCCTATTAGGGGCGGTGGACTCACTATCCAAAAAGCTCACTGCTTCAATGGTGAGGGCTACAACCTTTTGTAGAACAAATATGCACTATATATGATGATGAACTATAGAGTAGACCTACTATCTTGATTATTTCCAATGTATTGTAATATTCTAGTGCTTCTTCACATAGACCCTTGATGAATGAAACACAACTGATATTCTTCTCTATACATTTTCTATCTCTTTTCGTATCATTCACACTTAGCATATCACAAATGACTTGCTATAAGTATCTTCCTCAAAGTATGAGATCATGGGACCTGTAAGACAACTCTTCATAAAATCCTTGTCGGATTTACTAATCATGTAAGAATAATTACAATTGTGCAAATATAAACTGAATAGATGTGACACTTCACTAAGTCGGCCTCACCAAATTAACTCTAACTTTGGAATCTTCTTGAAACATGTTTGGTGCCTTTAGATAACTATAATCAACTCATAACTAATCATGACTATACACATGCATATCCCAAAGATAGGCACAACTCAAGAACCAATGCAATACATCGGCTCTGTATAGATAAACTCCAGAAACTGTAAGTGCCACATAACACAATTACACAACACAACTGAAACATCATATCTGAGTCTGCGTGTATCAACAAAACATAAACAACATGTCTAAAACATGAATATAATCACGCAAGGCTTGATACCATCATTCTGATAAATACATATAGAACACTACTATATATTATATGTTTTCATCAGTGATAAACATACAATCAACTAGCTGCCAGAAGTAAATCTCCAACAATCTCCCCCTTTGACAGTGATGGCAACATATGATATTAAAAACATCTTCAACACCTGGTGTCTTCTTTTTTTTTACAATCTTATCAATATCCTCATCAAAGATTTATCTACATTGCTGCAACTCTTATGACTATGTTTATACTCCCCTAGAGTATATGCTCCCCCTTACTATATACTCCCCCTTTAACATCAATGGAAAAGGGGACCATAAACAATTAACCATAGGTACTACTCCTGAAGTAGAGTAGTCAACCATTCATCAGTCACTTAATGACCAATGTATTTTCTGCTTTTTCTAATCAGACTTAGGAGAGGGAATTACTCCCAACTTCTCCATGAGATACTCAAAATTATCTTTTGATAAAGGCTTTGTGAAAATATATGCTAACTATTCTTTGGTGCTCACATAGTCTGATTTTACTTCATTATCTACAACTTTTTCTTTAAGAAAATGGTATCTAATCTCAATGTGCTTTGTCTTTGCATGCATCATAGGGTTTTTGGACATGTTGATAGTACTAGTGTTATCACAGTGAATAACAATAGGATAGTCAACCTGTATACCAAAATCTTTAACCATCTATTTGATCCAAGCCATTGCTGAACAATTCAATGCTGCTGCAACATATTTAGCTTCTACTATCAACTGAGAGATACAATTCTGCTTCTTGCTTACCCAAGAAACCAACCTATCTCCAAGTAATACTTCTCCTCCAAAAGTACTCTTCCTGTCATCAAGACAACCTGCCCAATCTACATCTGTCTACACATGAAGTTGTACATTCTTTGATTTAGGATACCATAAACCATAGTCTATATTTCCATTTAGATATCAGAATATTCTCTTTATTGCCATTAGGTGATTCTATTTTGGTTCAGCTACAAATCTTCCAACAATGCCAACTGCATTAGATATGTTTGGTCTAGATTGATTAAGATATATAAGTTTTCCAATCATAGACTTATATAATGTATTGTCAACTGCTGCAGAATCATCTTCTTTAGAAAGCTTTCTTCCAGTTATCATAGGAGTGCATACTGGCTTATAGTCTTCCATCTTTAAGGTTTTCAATATTTCCCTCACATATTTGGACTGATTTATGAATATTCCTTTATCTGTCTACTTTACGTTTAATCCCAAAAAGTATTTTATAGGACCAATCATGCTCATTTCAAATTTATTCTGCATTTCTTTTGCAAATTCTAAACTAAGCTTGTCATTACCTCCAAAGATAATGTCATCAACAAATATGGCAACAAGTAGTAGTCCATCAGGTGTCTCTCTTATGAATAGGTTACAATCTGCTACTCCTTTCTTAAATCCAATCTTGGTAAGATAACCATCTAGTCTCTCATACCAATCTCTTGGGGCCTATTTAAGTCCATAGAGTGCTTTCTTTAATCTGCATATCATCTCTGGCTTATTTGATAGATTGAATCCTTCAGGCTATTCTATGTATACTTCTTCCTTCAAGTCACCATTCAAAAAGGCTAATTTAACATCCATTTGATATAATTTAAAATCCTTGAATGTTGCATAAGCCAAGAATAACTTTATGGCTTCCAGTCTCCTCATAGGGGCAAATGTGTCAGTGTAATCTATCCCTTCCCTCTGCACATATCCTTTACACACTAGTATTGCTTTGTTTGTGACCATTGTTCCATCTTCATTCATCTTGTTTCTGAATACCCACTTTTTTCTAATCACATTTTTTTCACTGGGTCTAGGGACCAATTCCCATGTATCATTTTTTATTATTTGATCTAATTATTCTTCCATTGCTTTCTGCCAATCAAAATCCTTACAAGCATCTTCAACATTTAAAGGTTCAATCTGTGAAAGTAAACATACCTCTTCATCCTTTGTTAACCTTTTTTTATTTTGATCTAGTCAACACACTGCTACTCTGATCTCCAATGATATCCTCCTTTGAGTGATATCTAGATGTGAATTTTGAAACTTTAGGTGTAGCATCCTCATTTGTAATATGTGATACTTCTTTGCTCGATTCAAGTTCATTACATGAAACATCAATGCAATCAAACATTTCTTCAATAACAGTGTCTTTACTGCTAGGCCTGGGTTCATCCTTAATCATAGGTTCATATTCATAATACCTTTCTTGAACCATGAAATTTTCATCAATATTTACATGAGTACTTTCAATTATCTTCTTTAATCTCAAATTAAAACATTTGTATGCTTTGCTTTTAGTAGAGTAACCAAGGAAAATACCTTCATCGCTTCTAGCATCAAACTTAC
>MU224860.1:939691-961495 GCA_018584345.1 Thuja plicata
TCAAATTAAAACATTTGTATGCTTTGCTTTTAGTAGAG
The DNA here is from genome assembly GCA_018584345.1 of Thuja plicata. Taxonomy (NCBI): domain Eukaryota; kingdom Viridiplantae; phylum Streptophyta; class Pinopsida; order Cupressales; family Cupressaceae; genus Thuja; species Thuja plicata. The sequence continues at coordinate 939,730 of MU224860.1, forward strand.
TAACCAAGGAAAATACCTTCATCGCTTCTAGCATCAAACTTACCAACACCATCATCTCTCTTGATGTAGCACTTGCTGCCAAATATTCTGAAGTGTTTTACTATAGGTACATTACCAAACCAAAGTTCATAAGGTGTCTTATCCATTCCTAGCCTTAGTTGAGTTCTATTGATAGTATATATTGTTGTATTAACTACATCTCTCCAATAGGTGTGCACAACTTTTCCTTCAATCATCATAGTGTGTGCTATATCAAGTATTATTTGGTTCCTTCTTTCTGCTATCCCATTGTATTGTGGGGTTCTAGGTGCACTCAACTGTCTTTTAATTCCATTTTCTTCACAATAGTCATAAAATTGGTCAAAGGTGAATTCTCCTCCTCTATCTGATCTCAGACACTTTAGTTTTAATCCAGATTCATTCTCCACTTTGGTTTTGAATATTTTGAACTTCTCAAAGGCTTCAGACTTCTCCTTTAAGAACGCAACCCACATCATTCTTGAAAAATCATCAACAAAAAAAATGAAATACCTTTCTCTGTAATATGACCTAGTTTGAGTAGGACCACATAAATCTGTATGCACTAGGTCTAACTTGTTTTCAACTGACTTCTGCTTTCTTCTGAAAGAGCTCCTTACATGCTTTCCCATAACACATTCCCTGCATATTGTGTCAACTAGTCTTGCAATACTTGGAAGATCTCTAACTTCCTTGACATTTCTTATGTTTACTATATTATCAAAATTTATATGATAGAGTCTCTTGTGCCATAACCAACTATCATCCACTTTTGCAACAAAAAAACTTACATCAGAATTGAGCTGGAAAACATTACCTTTTGTTTTGAAGCCTGACGCAATCATGTCTCCTTCTTTGTTGCTAATAATGCATTTGTTGTCTTTGAATTCCAAAAGATAACCTTTGTCAAGTAGCTATCCAACACTTAGTAAATTGTGATGTAATCCATAAACGTACAGAACATCATATGTCTTGTTCTTTCCATCTAGGGTGATGGATCCTCTGCCTATGATAGGTTTAGGAGTGTTATCTCCAAATATAACCATACCACCTTTGTACTTGTCTAGATGAAAAAATATATCTTTATCACCTATCATGTGATGAGAGCATCTGTTGTCAATGATCCAATCAGTTCTGATGTCTACTTTGGAAATTAGGGCTAACTCCTGTGTTTCCTTTTCATCTTCAATGTCCATATGCTTGATCAATTTTTCCATGTCTTTAAGGGAAATGAATCCAATTTCATCTTGTCCTAAATCTTCATCAGTTACACCTTCTTCACCATGATAGCATTCCTTCCTGTATTTAGGTTTATAGTCAGATCTGAATTTCTTTACTCTTGTAGGACACTTGGATGCAAAGTGACCAATTTTGTTGCATGAAAAACATTTGAATGGAAGTTGTCCTTCATATTTCCCTTTGCCTTTCTTTTCTCTTTTGGCAATCATGGCTATGATTTCTTCTAGTTCTTCATCAACTTCTTCTTTTCCATTGTTGCTAGAGATGTGATATTTCTTGCCATGAACTGAAGCTTTGAAAGTTGTTTCACCTTTTGGTTCAGTCTTCAATCTTGATATCTCAAATGCAAATATTTTACTGATCAAAGTCTCTCTCTTGAAGTCTTGTGAAAATTGCATCATTTCCTCTAGAATACTAATCTTTTTTTCATAGTCTAATGTTAAAGTAGTCAACAATTTGTCCATTATATCTTCTGATATTTCTCCACCATTGTTTCTGATTCCAGAGACTGCTTCATTTATCCTTTCATTGTAGGCTCTAATGTTCTCTTTAGGTAACATCTCAAGACTATTGTATTTATTTTTCCATGTCTTCCTGCGTTCATTCTTTGCTTGAACATCTCCTTCAAACATGTCTTCTATATACTTCCATATTATATATGCCTTGTCTAATTTCTTGATCTCAGAAAATTCACTGTCAGATAGTGCACTTATAAGGGCTTCTTTGGCAACTGCATTAGCTATGAATGTATCCTTCTATTTACTAGTAGCATCATCTCTTGATAGATCTTTTAAAGAGGGAATACCAAATTATTGTGTGGCTATCTCAAAGACATCAAAACCAACACACTGTAGATGTGCTATCATTTTGTTTTTCCAATCTAGATAATTTTCTCCATCAAACTTAGGGCTCTCTTTTCTGAAGTAAGACATATGATCTACCTTAAGTTTTTAGGCTTCTTCTTCAAGGTACTTGGCTCTAATACCAATTGTTAGAATAGTCCCAAAGGATAACTGAGAGGGGGGGTGAATCATTTATTAGCTTATTTAATTCTTTGACCTTATTAACTCTAGAATATAATAAAGCAAATGCACATTCAGATAACACAAATAGACAATGCCATAATTTGGTTATGGGGAAACCAAATGGAAAAAACCTTGGTGGGAATTAGTACCCACAATGAACTATACTTGTTTATAGAAATCCTTGTTAGAAGATATTTCAATCTTGTTAGGAGTTATACTTTACAATGCAATAAGTATAGTGACCTGGTTAAGGGCTGGAACTTGTTAGGAGTCTTTTACAAATAACCCTATTAGGGGTGGTGGACTCACTGTCCAAAAATCTCACTGCTTAAATGGTGAAGGCTACAACCTTCTATAGAAAAGATATGCCCTATATCTGATGATGAACTATAGATTAGATCTACTGTCTTGATTAGTTCTAATGTATTGTAATCTTCTACTGCTTCTTCACATAGACCCTTGATGAATGAAACACAACTGATATTCTGCTATGTACATTTTATGTCACTTTTTGTATCATTCACACTTAGCGTATCACAAATGACTTGATATAAGTATATTCCTCAAAGTTTGAGATCGTGGGACCTATAAGACAACTCTTCATAACATCCTTATCAGCTTTACTAATCACACAAGCATAATTACAACTGCACAAATATAAATTGAATAGATGCGACACTTGACTAAGTCGGCCTCACCAAATTAACTCTAACTTTGCAATCTTCTTGAAACACATTTGGCATCTTTAGATAACTATCATAAACTAATAACTAATCATGAATATACACACGCATATCCAAAAGATAGGCACAACTCAAGAACCAATGCAATACATTGAATCTGTACAGATAAACTCCAGAAACTGTAACTGCCACATAACAGAACTACACAACACAACTGAAACATCATATCTAAGTCTGTGTGTATACAAAACATAAAAAACATGTCTAAACATGAATATAACCATGCAAGGCTTGATACCATCATTTTGATAAGTACATACAGAACACTGTTGTATATTATATGTTGTCATCAATGACAAACATACAATCAACTAGCTACTAGAAGTAAATCTCCAACAGGTGATACACCAGAGGAGGAGGAGGAGGATCATACAGATGAGGAGAAACCTAGTCCCAAGGTAGATCCCATGGAGGAGGAGAGAACAAAGGAGAGAGAAGATGAGGGAGCACATGAGGTAGCATATGAGAGAGCGGAGTTTATGCCACCAAGTGGTAGTATTGGTGCAAATGATCAGGTGACCCATGTTGTTACATTGAGATCACACCGACCTCCCCATGCACACATAGAGACACCACCACCTAGACCTAGATACAACAAGCAAGGATAGGGTAGTCACTCCATGCCCACACAATCTAGATATTTTGATGATACCCAGGAGGGAGATCTAGGTATGATTTATGTAATTGATGAAAATGTTTGAAGTGAAAGTTTTGTTAATAGAAGTGCTAAAAGATAGATATGTTTGAATTCTGCAGCTAGCATAGTAGAGTGGAGGAGCTTTGTATCTAAGGTTCTAAAGGATACATATTTATCCTACTGAATACTAGCTAGCGAGTGAGAGTCCCTTGTTGGACAGAGATATCCTAGCCGACATGCTGATATTTTTGCATGCGTCCACCGAGAGTTGAGGTTGTGCAAAGAAAGGGAAGAGAGATTTATGGATGACCTACAAAGATCTCAGGAGCACAACCATGAGATGATCATATCAAGGAGTTGCACATGGACAACCATACTAAGATCTTCTGCATCACACCACAGGGCAGAAAGAGATGGGAGCTACCAACCCTCAGAGCATTGAGATAGAGATTGATAGCCATGGCATATGTGCCATATATGTACCAAACTCTTGGATATTTATATATGAAATTTTTTATTTTCCAGTTAGTTCTATGATTTATTACTTGTTCTTTTCACCAATACACAAAAACTTAACATAAAGAAACAAATGTATGAATGCATTCAAATCATATGACCTACAAAACATACATAACCATTCTATAGGGAATACATAAATACATAAAGAAAAGTTGATGTGTTAGGGATAATAACATTTGAGATGCATAATATTAATAGGTTCCTTAAGGAGAACACTATTCATATCAGCAATCTTATAAGCACCTGAAGTAAAATCCTCAATAACCAAAAAAGGTCCAAGATAATTAGGGCTAAATTTCCCTTTTTCACCAGGTAGAGCATTTACATTCCTTTGATTTTCATATAAGACTAAATCACCTACCAAAAATGACTGCTCAATCACTTTATGATTGAATTTTTTTTGAAGTGATTTATGATAAGCCTTAATCTGTTCCAAAGAATTTATCCATTGTTCATCCAACATCTCTAATTCTTGTAATCATTGTTCCCGGAAGGTATCTTTATCAATTATCCCATGGAATGAAAAATGTAAAGAAGGTATTTATAATTCTAATGGCATAATAGCATCAGTACCATAAACAATATTATAAGGAGAAGTACCCGTGGCAGTGTGGACACTAGTCCTATAAGCCCATAAAGCATAAGTAAGTTGAGTATTCCAATCTTTCGCATACTTATTATCTATTTTCCTTAGGATTTGTTCAATAAATTTGTTCGATGCTTCCACTTGAACATTAGATTGAGGATAGTATGGAGTAGAAAATCTATGTTGAATACAATATTTCTCCAAGAATTTCATGACTTCTTTATTTTTGAAGGAAGTACCATTATCCAAAACTATCATTGAAGGAATACCAAATCATGCTATAATATGATTAAGAATAAAATCACAAATAACATCCGCAGTAGTAGAGTGGAGAGGAATAGCCTCTACCCACTATGTAAAGTAATATGTAGCTGTGAGAATGAACATATTCCTTGAGAAGAAGTTGGTGAAATGTTTCCAATAAGATCAAATCCCCAAATGCTAAAAGGCCATGGAGAAACTTGATTACAAAGCTCACGAGTAGGAGCATGAATTAAATTACCATGTTGCTGACACTGAGGACCTTTTTAAAAAATGTAAAGGAATCTTGTTCCATTGTTTTCCAATAATATCCCATTCTAAGAAGTTTATTAACTAAAGATTTCCCACCAAAATTTCCTCCACAAGAACCAGAATGAGCTTCTGCTAAAGCTATCGAGACTTCGGTTCTGCCGAGACATCTTAATAACAAACCATTATAAGAATGTTTTTAAAGAGTATCACCCAAAATGATATATTGTGGGGCAAGATTCCTAATACGATTACACATGTTCCTTGTTGTCGATTCAGGGAATGTATTATCTTTCAAAAAGTGAAAGATATGTGAATACCATTCATCCAAATGCAAGTTACAACAATCAGCATTAACCTTATTATAAATTGCAGGTTGTTTAAGATTATGTCTAGTAAATTGAAAGTCTTTAGCATTATTCTCCAAACACAGTGAGGAAGCTATGCTTGCCATAGTGTCTGCAGGTCGTTTATCTTTCCTAGGTAAAGTCTAAATCGTATAAGAAGAAAAATTTGAAAGGATATCAAGAGCTAATTCTTTATATTGTGACATTTTATCATTCTTAGTCTGATCACCCCCTTTGATTTGTTCAACAATCAATTGTGAATCCCTTTATATTTCCAAGTTCTTAATGTGAAGGGATGAAGCTACCCATAATCCAGCTATAAGGGCTTCATATTCTGCAATATTATTAGTATAAGGAAAGGTCAATTTATATGACATAGGGATTGGTTTATTTCTAGGAGGGACCAAGATGTTTCCTACACCAGAACCTGTCTTACATCTAGAACCATCAAAATATAATTCCTAAACATCTTCTTGTTTAATGGCTAAAATATTCTCATCGGGGAATTCTATTGAGGCAAAGTTTGTATGAGAATGAGGACAAGGAGCTTTAGCTAGATAATCATTTAAAGCTTGTCCTTTAATATACTTTTGAAGAATGAAATTAAGATTGAATTCAGTAAGTATCATCACCCATTTAGCCAAATGACCAGAGAGATCAGTTTTTGAGAAAAGGTGTTTGAGAGGATCAAATTTTACAATTACATTAACCTCAACATTCAATAGATAATGCCTGAGTTTTTGACAAGCATAAACTAAAGCCAAGCATTGTCTTTCTAAATCAGTATATCATGTTTCATAGTCCAGTAAAGTCTGACTAATGTAGTATACCAGTCTTTCCTTACCTTTACTATCATGTTGAGCTAATAATGCACTTATGGCATGGGAAGTGGCAGAGGTATATAGATAGAATGGTTTATTGAATTGAGCAGGTTGTAAAATAGGAGGATTAGCTAGATACTCCTTAAATTTCTCAAAGGGTTTTTTACATTCCTAGTTCCAAGTAAAATTGGTATATTTTCTAAGCAAGGAAGTGAAAGGAACAGTTCTATCAGCTAAGTTAGAAACAAAGAAACAAATAGATTTTTTTTTTCATGTAAACTACGTAATTGAGAAATATTATTAGGAGGAGACATATTAACAATAGCATCAATCTTTTCAGTATCCACTTCTATGCCTCACTTAGAGATTATAAATCCTAATAATTTACCAAAATCAACTCCAAAAGTGCATTTCTTAGGATTTAATCTCATATTATAACTCCTAATCCTTTCAAATATTTGTCTTAAAATAAACACATGGTCTTTTCTCTGTATATATTTTTCCAAGATGTCATCTAAATAATCTTCTAGAATCTTATGGATGTAATCATGGAAAATCAAGGTCATAGCACACTGATAGGTTTCTCCCGCATTTCTTAATCCAAAAGGTATCATGACCCAATAGAATTTTCTGCAAGGTGTGATGAATGCGGTTTTAAGTTGATCTTCAATAGGAATAAATATTTGATTATAACTTGAAAACCCATCCATAAAAGATAATAAAGCATGACCTACTGTCAAATCCACAATCGTGTCATCATCTTTTAAGAATGCTTTATTCAAATCTCAGAAAGCAGTGTACATCCTTATCTTATTCTCTCCTTTAGAAATAGACACAATATTGGAAATCCATTTAGAATAATCAATAGAGTGGATGAACCCGACACCTAATAACTTTTCAATTTCATTTTTAACTAACAAAATAATGCCTGGATTCATCTTTTGGATTTTTCGTTTAACATTAGGTTTAAGAACAATATTGTGAGTCACAATCTTAGGGTCTATGCCTGGCATATCCGACTATGTCCAAGAAAATATATCTTGATATTCAAGCAAAAGGGAAACTAATTGATCATGTTCATCTTGGTTCAAACATTTTCCCACATTGATTATTTTTTCAGAGTCATTCTCATCCATTTGAATGTCCATAGTCTCAGTTATTAATAAATTACTTTGTATGGGAGAATCCATTGGCAAAGGATAAATATTATGTTCATCACATTCTCCAAAATAGGCTTCATTATTTAAAAAATAAGGCTTTCTTCTTTTATGATGAAATGTAGGTAAATCTTGATAAGATCCTAAAAAACCAGCCAAGGAGTCATCCTTAGGAAAAATATCCAAACTAGGTTTTTGATCCATGTCAAGGAGAAGCGGATTAACCAATTTTAAGTGTCCACCACAAATATGATTAACATTAAGAGGAAAAGATGATGGTCTTTTATAAGGATTGAGTCCTATCCTATAAGTGTAATCGTAAACTTCATTGTCCAAGGGAACTTGTATACCTTTCTCATATTTTCCACCTCCTTTCCCATTGAATCCCGATTTCCTAAGTAAATGATAACCAGATCCATATCTATCAGCCATATAAGATTGAGTTAAAGGAGCGATGTATGTCACATTGTCATAACAATCTGGTTTTATTATCTCAATTATTTCTTCAAGGGAAGAAACAACAAAGTTACTTTTTAATTCCCCAGAAAGTGGAGAAGGAATAAAGACTTGCTTTTCAAACCCATTTTGTTCCTTCATGAACTCTAAATCAGAAACTTTGTATTCTCCTATAAAATAAGGATTAAAATCAAATGTTCCCCAATCATCTTCATTTAAAGAAGAGGATGGAACTTCAACTTTTTTAACTTCAGGAGGTTTCTCATGTTCCTTAGTTGGTTGTATTGTTCAGAGATCTTAGGATATTCTTCATTCAAGCAAGGGTTTGGCACATCATCCACATGTAATATATACATTTGATTATTGTAAGTGAACCTAACCTAACGATGTAGAGTAGAAGGAATCCCATGCATAGTATGTAACCAAGGTCTTCCTAACAAAAGGTTATAATTGAGAGGTCCAGGCATAAAATGAATAGGTGTGTGAAGAAGGACTGGACCAACTTTGATAGGTAGCGTAATAATACCCAAATTGTTCTTTGCGATGCTATCAAATCCATGAATAGGGATATTATTTGGTTGAATGGTCATAAGATCAACTTTAATAGCCTTGATCATATCCATGCTATAAACATTAAGCCTAGATCCATTGTCAATTAATGTTCTATGAATGATACTCTAATTAATAGAAATAGCAACCATAAGAGCATCATATTGAATCTGCACCTCAAAAAAAGGTAAATCTTCATCAGTGAATACAATAGGAGGTATAGAAGGCATAGTGTGCATGAATTACAAGAATTAATTAATGTTCTCTTGATTAGGAAGCAGAGCCGAAAGAGTAGATAAAGCTTTATGTAATGCCTCATGATAGGTAGGAGAAGTTTATAGCAATTACCATAAAGAGATCTTGGCTGGAGTAGCACATAATTGCTCAAGTATGTCATACTCCTTTAATGAAGAAGGTAACCTAGGTGTTTGGGGAATCATGAGTTGAGAACGAGGTAAAGAGGTTGGAATAGAAAGTTGAGGATTATTCTGTGTACGATAAGTATGTGAAATGGAATCCGTGTTATCAGAGAAATCCAAAGGGTCTTTAGTTTTACCCATAATTGTCATTCAAGGACATCCTTTTACCATCATCAAAGGTTTAGGGAATAACATTATAGGTGCCTCAATGTTGCGAATAGGGGAGTATGAAGGTAACCATGCACACATCCTATGGTAGAGGTCAATTGGAGAAGTTGTGGATGAGGATGAAATACAAATAGGATCCATGGAGATCTCATTCGAACCATTTTCATTCTCACTTCCATGTACCTCATTAAGGGATATATTCTCTTGTACAATAAAATCTTCATCAAAGTATTCAAAACAAGAGTCATACATATTGAACAAACAATAAAATAACAAGCATGTAAATTTTTTTGTGTTTTTAAATTTTTTTATATGTTTTTATGTATTTTTGGAATATAAATGCAAAAGCATAAAAGAAAACCTACTTCTATATGCATTCAAGATATTAATATGAAATGTAAATATAACACCAAAGAGAAAGAGTTGTCTATCATGGGTTCACCAAAATGTAAAGAAGAAAATGATGATAGTGGTTTTGATCTCCTAGATAGTATTTGCAAACTACATGTTCATATGTAGAAGAGACCAGTGCTATAATTTAACCCTTTACATTTAATTTGTATTGAAAGTATTTGAAGATTATATTGAAATTGGGAACAAAGATTAACAGAGTAAAATACCAACCTTACATCATATCAGATCTGAAAATGTCATTTTCTGAAGCCTATGTTGAGTTTCTAGAAAATCCAAAACCAAATCTGGAATAGAAATGCAGAGATGAACAAAACCCAAAAATGTTTTTCCATTCTAAGGCAGTTCTGATTTGCACCCTCAAGTTAATGTCACCATTTGCTAGAATTTCTGATTGCACCCTAGGTCACAATCGACCTAAAAAGACTCAGATCAAAATTCTATTTTTAGATCTCAAAAGTTTTCTAAAGGGGTATCTAGATATGTACTCTGTTTTACTGTTCCCGAACCTATAACTCTCAAAACAACACCTGCAAATATCTTAAAAAGAGGGGTTTCAGGGTGGCTATATAGGGTTTTGCCTTAGTCAAACCCTCATTTTGGTGATCTCTACCTCCATGAATAGCTTAATATAGTAGAATGTATGTGTGTGTTGCTTTTGGGAAAAGCTTTGAATGTGTAATGCCAAGATCTAATCCTCTAGATTAAGAACCCTAACATGAATTGTAAATGAGAAAGCAATGCATAAATTTCAATGTGATAAAGAAAGCATACCAAGCCGCCAAGGCTAAAGTACTCCTACCAAACTCACAATCCATAATTTCTACCCCATGATAATGTCTTTTGAATTCTTGAAGATTGAAAATGGTGGATCCAAGAAGAAGGAAAGAAGGAAGATGTCTCTCTTGCCCCAAAGAAGGGCCAAAATGGCTTGTCTACAAAAGTGCTTGAATGTATTAATGCATCATCATGTCTTTTCCTTGACCTAGGGACCTATTTTAAGTTTTAGAACCTTGATAGGTTCCAAATTATAAATCAGGAACCATCACCTAACAGGGGTCAAGGTTGACCTCGACCTTGACCTAGGTCAAGGACAACCTCAACCTTGACCTAGCTCAAGGTTGACCTCAACCTTGACCTAGGTCAGGGTCAACCTCCACCTTGAACTAAGGTTTCAGGTTGGTCACCTTGGGAAATATGTAAGATTCCTGGTTCAACTGGGGACCCAAGGAGGTGAGAAAACATATCAGGATGCTAGATAGAGGCACAAAGGCCCAAGAGTAAGTTTGATGAATATTTAGGAGAGCTAATGCATAGTTTCTACCCAAAATGATGGAATCATAGAAAGGGAGATTAAGGAGGTCCTTTAGGACACTAACCCTTATTTCACCTAGAAATACAGAATCAAGTGTATGTGCATCCTAAATGCAAATCTAATATGAACATGTACTAAATGAGGGTGCTAAACCTACCAAAATGGAAGTTCTTCCATATTAAGAGGACACTTATTTTGTACCCTTAGACTCATACTGAATAGATCTTCCCAAATCATGCTTATTTTACATGAATATATATCCCCTTTGACATTAATGACAAAGGAAATGTTAGTAATAACTTAAAGGGGGGGTGAATCATTGGCCTCAAAAATTAATCCTTAAATCAACCCTTCAAATTTAGTACCACAAATTATACCTCTAGTTATCTTTAGTCCTATAAGATGAATGGCTTGAAATAAATTTAACAAAATTACTACTTGTCAAAATGCTTTGTAAAACCTTCTTATGTATGTTTACCGATAACAGTCTTTCTATTTACCAAAACATAGTAAATAACTAGTGTATACCGATCAATCCAGAATAACTTATGTGAAATGCATAACAATAAAGTAATGAAACATAAACACATAACACATGGATTTTTAACATGGAAACCCTATTAAGGGAAAAACCAATGGGACTGGTACTACAAATTTTTTCTCTTATGAAGTGAGCTCAGTTGAGAGCCAACCCTATTAAATGTTACAAAACACACTGTTAGGTGTGACCTTGTTAGAGGATTTAAAATATAGTTTGTCACTTAGTATCTGGCATCTAATGCTACCATCCCTGATTAAACACTCACTTGTCTTGTCAATAGGTATCAAGCATATCTAATGCTACTTTCTATGATCAAACTTTTTGATACTCCTTGGGATGTATCTCAATTACAAAAGACTTTTAAGTCCTACTTGGTTAAGAGACTTGATGCTTCAATGGTTAAACTGAAATAGTAAATTGATCTGTTCATAGATACAACTTGAATTGTAGATTTTCAGATCTATTCTAAGTGCATTACCTCTCTGATCAATATAATCAATTCAATACCTTTTCTCCACACTGTTCTTCTTTGTGATGTTGTTTCATTGTTCATCGGTGTCTGCAGAATCTAGCTCTTTCCTCAGCTTGTTGATCAGGTCTGAATTAAGTCTTTCTTCTTCTTCAAAATCTCTTCAGCATCTATTCTCTTTTCACTCCCCTTCACCAAACATTCATAATGAATTAGGTTTTCTTCTTTATAGACATGTTTCACCGTTTCTTTGCTTTCTTGATCTTGGCATGATCCAGAATTCTCACCAACTAGATTTAAAGAAAAACTCTAGTTTTATCTCATAGAGATCTTCTTTCCAACTCGACAATGCAACTTTAAATCCATTACTTATCTTTATCTTTATCTTGTTGATTAAAAATATGATAAGTATCAATTATGTCTATTTTTAGCTCTTGAAAGCCAAGCATTTTGTCATTTCTGAACTCTTTGTTCCGTCGGTCAATACTCCAGTTAGTCATCTGTGATAACTAACTACTCTGTTGGTGTGACTTTAGTTGTCTTCAGGATCTCCGTCTGTCAAGAAACACTATAATTTTGTCCATCGGGTTACTCTGTGTTATGCTCGTTGGGCAACACTATGACTTTTCTCATTCATAATGTTGTGTATTTGTTTGTCGGGTAACACTGTGACATTTCTCTTTTACTTTGACCGTTGGTATGCACTCTATCAATGTATACAATAAATTTGTGAATACTTGGCTTATATGCACTACAAATAGCATAGCCTTTGATTCATCGGTTCTTTGAAGTCTTTAGTAATATGTCCATGACCATATAGATTATATCAAGTTGACATCAATGACAATACAATACATTAACAGATTTAATGCCTTGCATGATCATCAACTTAACATATTCAAACATTCAATTAGTTATAGTTCATCAATCTCTCTCTTTGGCATTGATGGAAAAACACTACATTATCACACTATATTATCACTAATACAATATAAAATATATCATTTGAAATTCATCAAACTACCAATCTTATGTACTATAACCGATACAAATATCTGGTCCTCGGTAAGTTTATATGACTTAGATTTGATTCTTACAGCTTTCTATTTGTCTTCAATCCCTTTATTGGATAGATGTATAATCTTTCTTTCTCAAATGTGATGTGTTCTTATCCTGTATCAAACTGTCTCCCTTTCACTGTTCTCTTTTCTTTTGATGTCTCTTGTTAGCAATTCTTTTCCTTTGTATGTACTCTCCCTTTCGATAATGTGATGGATATAATCTCTCCTTGATATAATCTCTCCCATCGATATAATCTCTCCATGATGTGATACCCTTATGTGATAATGGATATAATCTCTCCCTTTGACAACAATGCCAAACAAATCCTTTCTATCCATAATATACTCCTTGAATTTCCCAATCCATCAGCAATACAACAACTCTCTTTGCTCGGAGTAGATAAATACCTTATTGTGTATAGATTTATCTTTGAATTACATTTCTTTTCTTGCATCAACATGAATGATATTCTAATAATATGTAGGCTGATGCAGCCTTCTAGTCATTTTACTAACCAGTAGACAAGGGTCTGACCCCTAGTCTTTTTATCAAGTACTCAAATGCATCGTTGGGAAGTGGCTTGGTGAAGATATTGGCTAATTATTCCTTTTATTGCACATACTCAAGTATCACCTCCTTTTCTTGAACTTGTTCTCTCAAATAATGATACTTGATGGCAATATGCTTTGTTTTATCATGCATGACTAGATTCTTTGAAATGCTTATTGTACTAGTATTATCACAATAGAAAATTACTGGTTCAAGAATATTCATATGCATACCTTCGAGTAATTGTTTAATCCATGCAATATTTGAGTAGTTTGTAGCAGTAGAAACATACTCTACTTCTATAATAGAATGAGAGATGCATCCTTGCTTCTTGCTGATACATGTGACAAATCTTTCACCCATAAAGAATTCTCCTCTAGTTGTGCTCTTTCGGTCATCAATATTTCCAGCCCAATTAGCGTTGGTAAAGACCTTAAGTTCAAATTTTCCTTCTCTTCTATACCATAAGCCATATTCCTTGGTATTCTTCAGATATCTTAGAATTAGTTTCACAGTAGTCATATGTGATTCCCTGGGATTAGTAGAAAATCTTTCAAATATTCCTACTGCATGTGCAATATTTGGTCTAGTATGTACAACATACATGAGTTTTCCAATCATTGATTTGTACAAATTCTAATTTACCTCTGATGAATTTTCCTCCTTTTTCACCTTACATCCAATTGCTATTGGTGTTCCATTTGGTTTGGAGTCTTCCATTTTGAATATTTTTCAGCACTTCCTTGATGTATTTGGATTGTGTAATGAAAATGCCTTCATCTTGTTGCATGATCTGTAGACCAAGAAAGAACTTGATCTCTCCAAACATAGACATCTCAAACTCTTTGCTCATTTCATTTGTGAATGATTTTCATAGCATATCATTGCCTCCAAATACAATGTCATCAACAAATATCTCAACAATCAAAATGTTAGGATCAGTATCTTCCTTTAAATATAGATTATTGTTTTCACTAGTTCTTACAAATCCAATACTTATGAGATAGGAATGAAAACTTCCATACTAGGCTCGGGGTTCTTGTTTTAGTCCATACAAGGCTTTGTGAAGTCTACATACCATGTCCCTTTTGTCTGGATCAACAAACCCTTCTATTTTCTCAATGTATACCTCTTCCTCAAGTATTCCATTTAGGAATGCAGACTTGACATCCATTTGGTATACCTTGAATCCTTTACATGCAGTATGAGCAAGTAATATTCTCACTCCTTCTAACCTAGCAATGGGTGCAAAGGTCTATCCATAGTCAATCCCTTCTTCTTGTGCATACCCCTTGCATACTAGTCTTTCTTTATTTCTGGTGACTTCTCCATTCTCATTTAGTTTATTTCTAAATATCCATTTTGTACCGATGACATTCTTGTCATCTGGTCTTGGTACAAGTGTCCATCTCTTAATTTTCTCAATTTCCTCATTTATACCACTAATCCATTCAATATTATCAAGTGCAACATTAACAGATTTTGGCACAAAATCACAAATAAAACATCTTGTGTTTAGATACTTACTTATGGTTCTCATACCAGCCTTCTTATCTCCAATAATCTAGTTCTATGGATGGTTCCTTCTGACATATCTGGCAAGTACAGGTTCAGATCTTTGTCTATCATCTTGATCATCATTGTGTCCTTCATTCTGATCTCCATCACTTGGTACATCATCTTGAGAAATATCCTAATTATCGGTATTTGCAACCTGATGCTTGGGTGCAATAATCTGTTGCGTGGGAGGTCTAAATTGTTGTTCAAGTAGAGTGTCAAGTTCTTCATTATAAACAAACCTATTGTAGTCCTCTGGTTCTTTTGTGCTTTCCTTTTCATTCTTCTCTACAAATTCATCTATCTTTACATTTTCACTTTCAATAATTTTGTTAGAGGCTTTATTGAGACATTTCTAATCCTTTCTCTTGGTGGAATACCCCTATAAGATTCCTTCATCACTCTTGGAGTCAAGCTTTCCATTTCTATCATCTTTTAAGATATAAAAGTGACTACCAAAATTTTTGAAGTAACTTACATTGGGTATGTAACCATAATATAGCTCATAAGGTGTCTTCTTGGTGTCTTTCTTCAATTGTAATTTGTTCAATGTGTAAATAGCACAATCAATAATTGATTTTTTCCTTCTTTAAGCAATTCTATTTTGTTGTGATGTTCTTGGTGCAAAGACCTGTCTTTTGATTCCATGCTCATTAAAAAAGTTAGTGAATTCATCTGAAATAAATTCCCCTCCTCTATCTGATCTTAAGCATTTCAATTCTTTACCACTTTGTTTCTCTACCATTGCTTTGTACCATTTAAACATCTTGAATGCTTCAAATTTATCTTTTAGAAACATTACTGTCATCATTCTAGAGTAATCATCAACAAAGAGAATAAAATATCTATCACCATAATAAATTTTTTTCCTCATAGCTCCACATAGGTTAGTATGGACTAATTCTAGAATGGCATCAGATGTATGGGTTTTTCTTTTGAAACTAGACTTTGTCATCTTACCTTTTTGACAATTTTTGCACATGATATTGTCGGGCTTAATCATCATCGGTAAGGCTCTTAAATTTCTTTTTCTGCTTATCTTTATTATGTTTTCAAAGTTCAAATGACAAAATCTTTTGTGCCACAACCATATGTCTTCATTTCTATCCATTAATCAAGTGGTGTCAGTATCATTTAGATAGAATAAGTTACCTTTTGTGTGCTCACTGGTACCAATCAGACTTCCTGATTTATTGATCTTTGCCTTCTTATTTTCCAATGCTACTCTATGACCTGAATTATTTAACTAAGAAACACTCAATAGATTATAATTCAATCATTTCACCAAATAAGCATTTTCACATTTTATCAAGTTATTCAACATTATAGTTGTTTTACCTTCAACTGGACAAGGTGTGTCATTACCCATTCTTACTGAACCACCATTGTAGTATTAAAAAGTCTCAAATTTTTGTTTGTCACCAATCATATGGTGAGCGTAGCCACTATCTATGATCTAGACATCATTTTTACTAACTTTAGATATGAGTGCAGTTCCACATACCTTTCTTCATCATCATCTGAATCATCTTTTACTGCCACAAATATCATCTTGATGTCTTCATCAGATTCGGTTTTGGTATCATCATCTTTGCATTTAGCTAGGTAACTAGCCTTCTTTCCTTTGTCCTTGTAGTCTCGAGTATCTCTTCTTTCTGATTGTCGGTTGCTTCTATAATCACCTATGTCATACTTCTTTTCAGATGACCTGTCATTACTTCTGTCATCTTTTCTTCAGTTAGGACATCTTGTAGAAAAGTGTCCAATCTCTTTACAATTAAAACAAACACGTGGTAATTTACCTTTGTGTTTACCTTTGCCTCTCTACATTCTTCTAGCCATAGGTGCTTCTATTTCATCAAGAGCTTCTTCTTCACTTTCACTATCACTATCTTTTCTCATAGTGTGTTTATGACATGATTTACTTATTCTCAAAGAAGATTTGAATGCAGACTCTATGTTTGGTAAGACACTATTATCAAAATTATTCATCTCAAATTAAATCAGTCTTCCAATCAAATTGTCTAGAGTAACATTGTGTAAAGTGGAAAATTTGGTTATTGTTATTAGGTTTTGTATTTCCTTAAGCTTTACATTTAATTTTTTATTTTATGTATGTTGTGTGTATTGTGATTAAACATATAGGGGGAAGGAAGATAAGATGTTCCTCTTTTATCCCCAAATGCACAAATGGAGGATCCAAGTTGATTAACCCAAAAGGAGGATCAATGCACAAATGAATCAACCATTTGGAAATGAGAGTAAGGAAGAAGATCTTAAATTTTATTTTATGATTAAAGAGATATGATATATAACAGTAATTGAAAAGGATGAGAGGAAGTACCAACCTTAAAGGATTGTAGATTTGAAGAATGCTATTTTCTAAGGTCTGTACTCTATTTATGGAAAATTTGAAGTATGATCCAGAACCAAAATGCCAAGGCAAACAAAACCCAAAAATACTTTTCTGATCTAACACCATATTATGAAAAAGGTCAACCTTGACCCACAAATGTCACCCCTAACCCTATAATCTTGACCTTGACCTGCATAGGTCTGAAATAAAATCTGTTCGTGGATCCCAATAGTTCATTGAAAAGGGTATCGAGATCTGAGTTCAAATCCATAGTCCCACACCTGTATCTACAAGAAAAAGAGATTTTTTTTTTGGGGGGAGGGGTTTTCCTTAGTCAAACCCCAATTTAGGAATTAACCTTGAAATCAATAAAGTATAGAATGCTAGCAAGTAGTAGAATTGAATCTAATAATGAAGCTATGATATTTAACAGATATGCAATTGTAGTTCAAATGTAGCAAGTATGTAAATATGAAATCTTGGACTCAATAGAAACTATAAACCTCCATTATTGTATGCTTGGAATCCACCTTGAAGAGCATAAATGAGTATTTTAGGATGCACAACGGATCTTGAAGGAAGATCACACCACCATGATGGCTAGATCTAGGGTTTGAATGATGAATCTTGCATGTTGGAACCTAATCCCTTCAAAGGCTTGAAAGCTTGAATCCTTGATCTTCAATGGAGGACTTGAAAGCTTGAGAGGAAGACTTGAACACCTTGAAAGCTTGAGAACATTTAGAATAATGGATGCTTGAACCTTTTTCTTCTTGACAAAATCTTGGTTAGAGTTTTTTTGCACTTAGAAGACTTAGAGAAAATGAGAGAGAAAGGCTTCCTTTTATATGAAACCAGAGCACAATCTTCTAGAGAGGCTGAAATAGAAGAATTAAATTCCAATTAGACCCATGCCCCTAGAAGAGGACCTATATTAAATATAATTTAGGATTTTCTACTTCAGAACCTAAAACAACTCACCCAAAAGCGGGAAAAATGAATTTTTTATGACCTCCAAAAGCTGACAAGCTTCTAGATTTGGAAGGGGGACCCAGGTCAAGCTCAAGGTTGACCCTGAACTAGGTCAATGTCAAGTTCAACCCTAACCTAGGTCAAGGTCAAGGTCAACCTTGACCCAGGGGGTCAGAAACCCTAGAAAATGTGCCAGGTGGGATAGAAGGTGCTTGGAGAGGCCCAATCAGGGTCCTAAATAGGAAGAGAAGCAGGAGATGATGTAGAAATGGGGGGATAGTATGATGGTGGTCAAAAAAATATTGTAAGGGGGATAAATGTTCTTAACATGGAAGTTCTTCCATTTAGGATGAAACATTAAGCCCCCACTTCAGCGGAAGTATGGAAATCGAACATGCTTTCGGTAAAGTTAGAAGAAAGACTCTGGTGGATCGCAATGAGGTATAACATCACTAGGTCAAGGACATGAGCCCCTAAACCAAAGATTATAACTCAACTTACATGCATAAAGATATGGAAGATAAAGAGCAATCAATCATAGGACATACATGACTACATAAGCAGGACAAGAGAAACACTATAGATAACATAGCTTCATGATCTAATCCTACTAGTATGAAAGCAAAAGAGAGAGAAGGGAAAGTGATTACCTCACCTAGTAAGATGCCTACCTTACCATGAATCATCAAGGAGGGAGAGCCCAATAGTTTCACCCAAAAAATGTGCTTGTAATTTTAATGTGTCTTTTGAGGGATTTTGAAAATATCCATAGATCTACATTCTTGTATCACTATGAATATAAAATGCATGTCTTTTTAGGATTTAGCAACTTATGTGCATTACCTTCCAAGGATTTAGCATATTAAAAATTTAAAAGGGTCTATATCACTTCAGGATTTAGAAACTTATGTGCATTACCTTCCGAGGATTTAGCAAAAATAAAAGTAAAAATGCGTGTCTCTTCAGGATTTAGAAACTTATGTGTGTTACCTTCCAAGGATTTAGCAAAAATAAAAGTGAAAATGTGGGTCCCTTCAGGATTTAGCAACTTATGCACATTACCTTCTGAGGATTCAACATGCTAAAATTTGTAAACTAATGTAGACTATAGTACAAGGGAGACCCTATATATGAGCCCCTCCTTATCATGACTACCCACTAGGCAGGATAAAGAAGAGAAAAGAGGATACCTACTTCACAAGGTAAGGAGATATCCATCTTAACAACAATGTTTACCATATTCTTAGCGAAGAGTCTTGATGCTTACTTCCAAGAACATAGATAATCATGAAATGGATATGTCACTTATGGAAAAAGGATCCTCAAAAAGGAAGAGATCTTATCATCAAGACCCTCACTATAGAGGAGTACTTAGGATAAAATGTCATCATCTAAAGAAAAGAGGGACCAAAGATTTAGTCATCAAGCCCCTTGTATTCAAGAGGAAGAGGAATCTAAGAATGAAGGAGTCAAACTCTAACCCAAAGAAAGAGCAAGAGTTTATAAAGAAAATAATTTGCAAAATAAAGAAGAGGTGATGACCTAGCACAATCACCTCTTATATAAGAGGGTATCCATAGTAAAAAACATACATCTTTATAAGGAAATAATGTTATATGATAAACAAATGCCACTAAGCTAAGGAAAGTAGATCCTTAGATAGAGGAAGAAGGAAAATACCTTTCCCCCCAGGTGTGTAAGCAAGGAATATAT
Organism: Thuja plicata; assembly: GCA_018584345.1. NCBI lineage: Eukaryota > Viridiplantae > Streptophyta > Pinopsida > Cupressales > Cupressaceae > Thuja > Thuja plicata. The sequence goes on from MU224860.1 coordinate 959,869, forward strand.
CAAATTATATCAAGAAATTTTATAGCAAAGAGATATCTTTACAAAAAAAATGTCCTAGAAAAGATATCATGAATGATTATAAAGATTTATAGGGATAAAATATAGAAAGAATAACCAATTAAACTAAAAAAAAAATACATGGTAAGAGAAAAAAAAAGGATCTTAGAAGATTGGAATAAAATACATATTGCCCCTAGTGAAGAGACAAGGGGAAAGATGCGATCTAACTTGTAGAAGAATGAGGGGAATGCCCTATATCAAAATTATGAAGAAACTGTAATACTGCACAGGAATGAGATATAATTCCCAAGGGGGCTCTTACTCTAACATATAGATTGAAATGTACACAATCAAAAAGTAAATGTTTATTACTATAATGAAAAAGACTTTTATATTTAGAGAGAGCATTTCCTGGAATAGGTTTGAATATTTCTTTCTTGGAATTTATTAACTGGACATACACTTTCTTAGCCATATCTTGAGGAGTATCATGGTGATCTAAAGAAGTTGTTGGGAGAATAACATGAAGAGGAGAGTGGTGGTTAAGATCCACTACCTTGATTGGAGGAAGTGGGAAACCTATATCATGCATATCTTTTTCAGGAGATGAATGAATCGGGTTTTCAATGCCTTGTTCATTGATACCAAGCCCTAAACCTTTACAGCCTTGTTTATCCACCCTAGTATATCTGGTAGTGTACCTTGTTGGTTGTATTTCGTGTTTTTCTGTTTTGCCCTGTTCCTTGCCTTGTTCTCTAAAAATTTGCAGGTTTTCATGCCTATATCTTGTCAAAATCCTGTTAAAACCCTGCAAAAACCCTAAGGCCTAATGTTAAACGATGCATTTTAAACCCTTAAGCCATGTCTTTCTATTTTTTCATTACCTTTTTCAGTCACTAAAGGCATGTGCTATATAACAAGTTAATTCAGGTCGCTTGATCGCGTGAATCAAAACGAATATGCCAAATGATCTCCCGACTTTAATTTTTCCTTGTGTCGCTTAGTCTCGTGAAAAAACAGAATATTCTCTAAGTATTTCCAGACTTAGCGATCTTCCTTTGGTCGGGTTGTCGCCTGATATTGTGTTATGAAGTTTTAAAGAAAGAATGGGACCCACCTCAGTTGGGTGATCGCATGAAGAAAAGGCAAGTCAACGAAATGTCTTTCGACCTTGCGCCTTTCTTCATGTTGCGTGATCGCTGGATCAGAATAGTCAAACAGTTAAGGTTAACCTTTAGTCGCGTGGTCTCATGATTAAAAGATGGTTAAGAGATAACAGTCATGACCAGGCGACTAACTGTTACATGTTATGTGATTTCCCTCAATCGGGATGTCGCCAGAACAGAAGTAATGAGTCAGACTCCTAGAATGCATAAAGTGGACAAAGTACTAGATGACATCTGTCAGAATGCTATTGGTTTTCGTGAGGTCACTTAATGAAGAAAAAGGATCAAGCGATAAGTAGAATTAAGTCATTATACCCTCAGTTGTGAAGTCTCGTGATATTTTAAGGGTATGTGAATTGGTATAGCGATCAAAAGACAGCCGTTCGATGAAAAAGTGAAAGGATCTAACGGTGGTCGCGTTGTCTCATGATAAAAGTGCCCCAGGTAAATGGTACCCCCGA
>MU224860.1:974271-984967 GCA_018584345.1 Thuja plicata
AAAATAAACAAAATATGTTTATTTAATAAATAGAGGAAAAGACTCAAAATTAAATAAATAAAATTTATTTAATTTAAAAGAGAAAAGGGTAAATGAATTATCTAAATAAATAATAATATTTATTTAAATAATAGAGGAAAAAGGCTTAAAATTAAATAAATAAAATTTATTTAATTTTAAACGGCTAAGTGAATTAATTAAATTAATAATTTAACTAATAGAGGGATTAGGACATTTTTTGATGTCTACAGTAGTATTCTGGCCTATAGCTCAGAGAGTGGTTTTACCAGAGTTTCCATATGTATATTTCTATCGAGGGGCACTTGCACAGGGCCCATTAGGATACACATTGCATTTTTGACATGAGATAGATGTGCTGAGAGATTTCACTTGGCATCCCTATAGAGATTGCCTCGAATGGGATGATGACACAGATCACCTTCCGTACTACAAACATGAGAGGTACCTCATCAGGAGGTTTGTGATGGGTCATATAGTGATTGAACTATAGCTCCCAAAGTGATTTAGGTGATAGTTTGGGGAGGTACAGGGAGTGCTAACAGGTACAGTGATGTTTTCTAGATCGAGGGCCAAGGCTAGGATATGGGGTGCAACACTAAGGCTTCAAGTGGCCTACACAGAGTTCACATAGTTACAACCTAGGCCATGGGGAGAAGATGTAGATGTGGCATACATAGGGACCACTAATGGGTATGATAGGTGGTTTTCTCAATGTAGGTTGATTCCTCTAACAGATCCCGATGTGGCAATACCGAGATTGTGAGTGCCTAGAGATGAGAGCACCAAGGAGGAGGATGATGAGGATGGCGATGGGGAGGAGGATGAGGATGAAAATGATGAGGATGATGAGGATGAAAATGATGAGGATGATGAGGATGAAGGTGATGATGACAGGGATCTCAGTGATATGCCGATGCAGATAAATGAGGATAGGGATGAGCCACCACATGGGGATGATATACAGGGTCCAAATGACCAGTGTGAGGGTCATATCCTGTGCATTATAGAGCTCATGAGCCACATAGATAGATTGAATCTAGAGAGAGATATAGATAGAGCTGCATGGGCTATTGAGTGATCAGCGCTCATAGCATAGGTGGACAGGTTGATAGTAGAGAGAGATACATTACTCGCCTCTCAAGATACAGATAGGTCTCAGGCACAGAGGGTCGAGGAGGAGTCACACCAGTTTGTTAGTTCCATCAGAGATGTGGGTGTGTGTGATATTTTAGGGATGTTATCAGATGTCCGAGTAGAGTCAAAGTATTGGAAGGACATGTACAAGAGAGATGTGCCACAAGATCAGTGGGCACCAAGTTACAGAGCATCATCCAGTAGATCACATTCTTGTAGGACCTAGAGTAGCGGGAGAGTGCTGGGACTAAGGGGGCCACCTAGATTAGGGTAGACAGGGCATCACACAGGGGGAGCCTCATCTTCTTGATAGGACAGATATTAGGAGGACTAAGAGAGCAAGGGCTGACAGAGAGTTTCTCTAGCAGAGGGACAATTTTGACAGACATATGATATGTTATGAGCCTGCGGGCCTTAGTGTATATAGATAGCTTGATTTTTGTACTCTAATACTTTTTTGAGACATTGATATATGATATGCAGCTATTTTATGATGCACATGATGGATGCTTATGTATATGCTTTCTCTTTCCTATTATATGATGATGTTGATATATTGCCATGTATTACCTTTGTTTACGCCATAATATATGTTATGGATGCAATAATTGTTTTGGTCTTTAGCTTTGCAAAATGTATGAATGCAAAATGTATGTTTGAAACTATGCTCATGTATAAAATGAAATGCAAAATGAACATGTTTTTGTTATTTTCTAGTTTATGAATGCATGTATGTAGGATGCACTTATTTTTGACATACTAGAGTACTAGACCAAGGTGACTACAAGGACTGACAGAAGAATTGTTAGCAGAAAGCAGGATTAGATGAAGAAATGTTAGTAGAAAGATGTTGGCTTTCAAAAGTAAAATTTTGTTATAAGAGCTTATTTTGATATGGAAAAAGTGGACACAACACATCGGGGCACAAAAGCCAGAGTGCAAGACTCATCCTTTTTTCATAAACAAACACGATGCAGATAGAGGATGATCTTCTCCATCCCGAAAGCATGTAGCAAACATGCCCCAGAATCTCATGAGATCATCAAACAGGTAGAAAAAGTAAAGTGAAAGTAACTAGTCATGCACCATCCCAGCTACTCTCATAAGTTCAGATAATATCATCGAGTAGCATAGGAACATGATCAAAAAAGAAAACCAAAAATACTCATGAAACAATGTGAGCCAACAACCATTCTAATCTTTTGTTACTTGCATTAAATGTTCATTGATTGATAGCTTAGATTGCAGATTGATTGATTTGAGAACTGATTGATAGTCTTGGACAGATTGATAGATAGAAAAGGTAAAAATATTTGAACAGTCCAATCAGATTGAAAGGTGGGTCACAATGATTCAGATCACATATGATTTTGTTAAGCACAGATTGATGATCCTGCCACTAATGTTGGCAAACATGATATTCAATTCACAAAAAGAAGACAAGTATGTACAAATTTATTGTAGATTTTTGATAATATTTTGTAACTTTTAGGATTTTTGAGATATTTGAATTTTTTTGGTCTTTTTTCAGGATCGTATTTGAATGTTTAGCAATTTTTTTCAGGTCATTATGTAATTTTTAGCAATTTTTTTAGGACATTATTTGATTTTTTTAGAATTCTTGCATATTTGGATTTTTAGGATTTTTTCAGGTCATTAAGATATTTACAAAGTGTTATCTCCAGAATCAGATAGTCAAGGAATCTCATGGGTAAACCACTCTCAAGGTCTTTCCCCCAGTTAAAATTCAAATTCAAAGACGCTCAGTGCTAGGAATCTGCCCCCAAACAACAAGGAGGCTGTATACAGAGGCCAAAAGGAAAGATAGACTGGGTAGACCAAGGGGAAGACAAAGAAGATCAACCAGTTACAGGCCATAAAGGGGCACTAGGGTCAATACAAACTGAAATATGTGATTAAGAAAGGACATCAAGGTATTGGGTGGAACCATGATAGACAATGGAGCAATGACTTTCTACGCGTGGCCCCTGTTTGCTAGGTTTTCACCATGGTACTTGCCCAAAGCACTTGTTTGACAGATTTTCACTATTGGATGAGATTTTTCTCTTGATTTCTATTTTTGTGTGCCAAGATGCCTGTTTGCCAGGTTTTCATCAAGACAACCATTTTTTTTCTTTTTTGACTTTTTTTTCTTTTTTGATTTTTTTGATATTTTATCAGAAACTTTTTCAATTTTTTTGTACTTTTTGCAATTTTTTTTTGTACTTTTTTCAAAAATTATGCATAATACTTACGGAGGTGCATGTTGTTCAATGCCTCTGTCAATGGTTCTCTCTCTGGTGTTGCAAGTTGATACATGCCAGACCCATATGATGCTGTGACTATGTATGGGCCATCCCAATTTGGTTCAAATTTGCCAGCCTTCTCTCTGTGTGGTTGGGTCTTGTAATTCATCTTTAGAACTAAGTCTCTGATCTCAAAATGGAAAGCTTAGACCTTCTTGTTGTAACTCCATTTGAGATGGTTCTGGTAGGCTTGCAAGTGTACCAAGGTAGTTTTTTGCCTCTCATCAAGCATCTCGAGCTCATGTAATCTGGAAACTCTATATTGTTCAACATCAACAATACCTTGTAAGGATACTCTCAATGAAGGAATTTCAACCTTGAGTGGTAATATGGCCTCAACGCCATAGACAAGAGAGTATAGAGTAGCACCAGTGGGGGTGCAAATGCTGGTCTTGTAGGCCCACAGAGCTAGGTTAAGTTGTAAATGCCAATCGTGGCCAGCATCATTGACATTCTTTTGTAGGATCTTAATGATGGTTTTGTTAGATGCCTCTACTTGGCTATTTCCTTGTGGGTAGTAGATGCTAGAAAATCCATGACAGATTTTGAATTTCTCACAAAGCTGGGTAACATTCTTGTTCTGGAATGGGCTACCATGGTCAGTAATGATGGCCAAAGGAACTCCATAATGGAAAATGATATAGTTTAGGATGAATCTGTAAACTTGTTTGTTGGTAATGTATGTCATGGGGATAGCTTCCACCCATTTAGTAAAGTACTTAGTGGCCATAATGATGTACTTGTGGCCATCAAAAGATAGGGGTGTGTTCTTCCCTACAATGTCAAATTCCCATTGTGAAAAGGGCCATGGAGAGATCACTGGCTGGAGGTCCTATGCTGGGGCATGAATCAAATTACTGTGAATCTAGTACTTGAAACATTTCTTAGCAAATTTATGAGAATCTTTCTCCATGGTATGCCAGTAGTATCCTTCTCAAACCAACTTCTTGGTGAGACTCAAACCATTGAAATGTCCACCACAAATACTATCGTCGACCTCATGTAAGGCAGTGTCAGCCTCTCGCAAATCAAGGAATCTAAGGAGGGTTTGGTCATAGGCTCTCCTATAAAGGGTATCACCAATGGTGACATAATGGGAGGCTTGACAGATAAGAGCACGATGTTTATTCTGGGATAAGGCATGGGGTAATATCTAGGCATGTAGGTAGTTGTAAACATCTTGATACCAAGGGGAATTAGGACCAACAATGTCACACACGAGCTCAGATTGCGAAATGTCAAATGCAGGAAGAAATAGTTGCTCAATGAGAAATTCACATCATGCTTCATTATTTGGCATATCGATCATAGATGTGATAGTGGCTATAGTAGCTTCTTGTTTGTTATGGATCCTTGGAAGTTGGCAGAAACTGATTGTGACAAATTGTTCCTTGAGAAAGTTAGCCAACTTCTTGTAAGGTACTAGATTTTCATCCTTAGTTTCATAGTCATCAGTGACCTATCGGATGACTAACTGAGAATCACCATACACCTTGAGGTGTTGGATTTTCCACTGGATAGCAAGTTTGAGTCAAGTGACCAGTGCTTCATATTCAGCTATGTTGTTGGCACATGTAAAGGTGATTCTGTAAGATTTGGGAATGATATCTCCTTGCGGGGTGACAAACATGATGCCTGCCCCCAATCCATGCCTAGTATGTGAGCCATCAAAGTAGAGTTTCCATTCATTGGATTCAGTAAAGGTGAAAATGGACTCATCTAGAAATTCTAAAAGTAGTGGGTGATCATCAGGAACTGGTGCCTCTATGAGCTGATCCGCTATCACCTGGCCTTTTATTGCTTTTCTGTCCACATATTCTATGTCAAACTCACTTAGTAACATGACCCATTTTGCTAGGTGACCTGTGAGAGTTGCTTTTCCCAAAAGATAATTCAACAGATCAATGCAAGACATGAGCATGGTTTTTTGGTGTAACATGTAGTGTCTTAGTTTCTATGTTGCGAAAACCACAACAAGATAGGCTCATTCAATAAGTGAGTAGTTTAGTTTGTATCCAACTAGAGTTCTATTGATGTAATAAATATCCCACTCACACCCTTGTTCATCATGTTGTTCCTAGAGAGCACCCAATGCAGTTTTTGTGGCAGAAATGTATAAGAGAAATGGCTTTCCTAGAATAGGAGGCATCAAGATTGGTGGATGTAATAGATAATCCTTCAGTTGCTGGAATGAGTGCTCACATTTTTAATTCCAATGGAAAGTCACACCCTTATGTAACAAATTTTGAAATGACTAATATTTATCTGCGATTTGTGCAATAAATGTATGGATAGATTATAGTTTTGCTTGTAGACTTCATAGTTTCCTTAGATTGGTAGGTGGAGGCATCTCCAGAATAGCCTGCACCTTTTCTGGATCCACTTTGATACCTTGTTGAGAGATGATGTAGCCTAGGATTTTCCTAGAGACAACTCCAAAAACACACTTTTTTAGGGTTTAGGTAGAGCTTGTACCCTTCCATTCATTCAAAGATTCTGGCCAGAATACCCAAATGATCTTTCTGGGTTATGGATTTGCAGAGAAGATCATCAACATAGTCTTCCATCAGGATGTGCATGAAGTCATGGAAGATTGTAGTCTTTGCCTGTTGATAAGTGGCTCTGACATTCTTCAAGCCAAAGGGCATGACATTCCAGCAATAGGTTCCCCAAGGAAAAGTGAAAGTTGTCTTATCTTGGTCCTCGGGAGAAATCTGAATTTGGTTGTAACCAGAGAAGCCGTCCATCAGTGACAGCATCTTGTAGCCTGCTGTCATGTCGATAATCATGTCGATGTTGGGCAGAGGAAAATCATCTTTAGGGAATGCCTTATTTAAATCATAGAAATCAGTGCATATTCATATGCCCCCAGCGTGCTTGCTAACAGGAACCAGATTGGAGATCCAATCTGCGTAATCAATAGGTCTGATAAATCCTGCATCCAATAACTTCTTCAATTCTACTTTTACCAGTAGAGCTATTTGGGGATGCATTTTTATTAGCTTCTATTTTACTGGCTTCACACTTAGCTTTAGAGGGAGGTGGTGAAGAGATAACTCAGGATCTAGGCTAGGCATGTCAACATATGACCAGGCAAAATTGATCTGGTGCTCAAGGAAGAATCTAATAAACTCATCTTTCTCTTCTGGCGAGAGTGATGCTGCAAAATGTATGATCTTGGGATTGTATGGTGTTCCCAAATTAATTTCCTTGGTCATTTTAATGAGTAATGTTGACTTCTCCTTTGGAGGGGGTATGTCTAGTCTTCCATCCTTGGGCGTCTCAGAGAGTTTTTGACCGTCAGATACATCCTTTATTTTTACTTTTTTATGGTAAATTGGCACCTGTCGATTTTCACCAGAGGACCTATTCTTTTGATTTTTTTCTTTTTCAATTTTGTGACTGGAAGATGGAGTTGATCCCTCGAGATATCTAGTAGCAACAAGATCAATGGAGAACCCCTTTTTGTGGTTAAGATGGTATGCCCTCTCAAAGCTCAAAAATTTTTGCTATTGCCTCATCATTTTCAAAGAAATCCAAGCTCTGTGGACCTTGCATGTCCCAATCAATAAGCTCAGGGTGGACTAGGGGGATGTCATCGTTAGTAGTATAGATGTTTTTAGGGCCAGAGGTAATGGAAAAATGTGAACATTAGTGTCTTAAGAGTGAGAGTCTTTGTGCACTGATGGTTCAGGATTGGGATCCTAGAAAATTCTAGACCAAGGATCAGGATTGGTTACTGGAGGAGGGGGGATTGTGTTAACATGTTTGTCTATCATAGGTAGGCTGGTAGGGTCAGGGAAGAAATAGTCTAGCTCATAAGGACTAGAAGTATAGGTGTCCCATTCCCATTCATTGGAATTAGTAGTGTACTCAGAAGGGGGATCCTCAGATGCCTTTTCATTGTTTGAAACCTCTACATTTTCACATGAGGCCATTTTGGCATTTGAAAAGCCAATTCATAATGGTTTGAATCCAATGCCAAGATGAAGGGGATGGCCTTTTGTAGCAAGGGGATCAACAATCCCTTGCTTGTGTATTCCAAGACCACTATGGCCATCATATCCCTTTTTCTGCATGAGTGTGAACCCAGGCCTGTATCTTTCAACGAGTATCTCAGTAGGGTCATGTTCTTGTTTCTTTTGATCTATGAAAAGCTATCTTGATGCATTGTCATATACATATTCTTCATGCAAACTTCCCCATAGAGTGAATGTAGGTGAGGGCATAACTTTCATAATAGTCTTGGGTGGTTTTGCTTGCAATAAATTTGGTTTTCCATAAGATTTCGGGGAGAGTGAAAGCTTCCCAATATGAAAAGCTTGTGCCATGGTATACTCTCCACAACCATCATCTAAAATTTTCAGATTTACTTTGACCATATTTTCAAGGGTGGTTGCATCATATGTGGAGGACTTGGATGAAGTAGCTTCGTTGTTGGTAGACACCTGTTGTGCGGGCCCTTCTCTCAAATTTGCACAAAATTGGAAAGGGTTGGGATCACCAGGGACAGTGATCTCAACTCCCTCATGAAAGAACTTCAAACATTGATGGTATGTTGATGGGACCGCCTTCATGGCATGTATCCACGGGCATCCTAAAATCATGTTATAGGGCAAGTTTAGATCTAGGACTTGCAACAATGTGTTTTCAGTAACTGGACCAATTCTGATGGGCAGTATGATGACTCCCTTGGAGGGACATTCAACATCATCATACGCCTTTATTGTAATTCTCCTAGAAGGATCAATGTCACTCTCATTGTAACCAAGATCAAGAATGACTTTCAGAGTGCTGATGTTAAGTCCTGCTCCACCTTCTATCATGACTCGTCGAACCATGGCATTATGGATAAAGACTTCCAGATGGAGAGGATCATTATGGCCAAGCAGGTCATGTGGAACATCATCTTTGGAAAATGTAACATGATGGGATGCAGAGAAGTGCCCCATCATGGCCTGAAACTAGTTTGTGTCAATATCAGTGGGAACAGTAGACTCTTTCAAAGCTTTGTCAAGGACTTTCTTGTGCTGGGGGGATATGCATAGCAAATCAAGGATTGATATCAATGTAGGGGTCTTACCCAACTAGTCAACAAGGTTGTAATCGAAAGGTACCTTGGGTTTGGATGGTGCACCAGGCACAGTAATCTTGGTACAACAGGTAGTGACTACACATTGAGATTTATTATCTTTGAAGGTTAGAGTGGACACACGTGAATTGGCCTCAGAGAAACAATTGATGGTATAGTCATGGCTGGTCTGAGTGTAATTGACATTGTTCTTGGCATTTTAATTTGATGTGGAGGCATTTCCTTTGTCATGATCGACCAAGGGGTTTGTGAAGATTGTATGGTTAGTGTTGGAAGATGTCACCGTGGGTTCAACTTCAATCACACCTTGATCAATAAGGTCTTGGACTTTATGTTTTTATTGAAAGTGGGAATTTGTCTAGTGTCCCTTTGTCCGATGATAATCACAGTATTTTTTGTCATCCCACCAAGGGGGTTTCATTGCTGGGGGATCATGGAGCTCAAGTAACTCAATGTAATTATTTTGCAATAATTGTTGCAAGTCCAAATGGAGTGGTTCACCCAATGGCATGAACTATCTTTGTGGTCCATCTCTATTTCTCGGTGGTCAATGCTGCTGATTTTGTTGCATGTTATTGTTCCTTTGCTTTTGAGGTTGTGTTGGAGCCGGTGGTGGAGGCAGTGCTTGAGTCATTGTCTATGTATTTGTAGAAGTAGGTCCCTTGAGACTCACTTTCTATTGTGTCGCATTAACTATCTGTGCATCGACAATGCCATCATTTGTGACATTTTTATTCCGAGACCAAAATTTTAGTTTTTCACTTGAAGTGCTCACGTTCTGATTATCCTTTTTTTATTTTTAACACTCCTTTTTCAATAAGAGAATATTTTATGTCAATCCCTTTTTTCATGAGCTTTTGTATTGTACTTGGTCGTTTGATTTTTAGCTCATACATCAGCTTAGGTACCAGGTTCTAGATAAACAACCAAATTTGTTGTTCTTCTAGCACATCAAAAGCACATTGACTCACCAAATTTCTCCATCACAATAGGAAGGTCATAAAGGATTCTCCAACCTTTTGTTTGGTCATGCATAAATTAGTTATCATAACCTCACTTGATATGTTAAATGCAAAATGAGAGATGAATTTGTCGGCTAGTTCTTTCCAAGATCTTATGTTTCCTGGTAGTTTAGAGTACCACTCCAGTGCTTAACCCCCAAGACTTTGAGGGAATAGTCACATGAGATACATGTCATCATGATTAACCTTGATGCAAGATGTATAGACTTCCCGAATGTGATCGATTGGATTGCCTTTTCCCTTTTATTTCTGAAACTTGGGCACATCAAAATTCTTGGGCAAAGGAGGCATATAAATACTCGAATCAAATGGATTAGGACACAGGTATCATTCTGTGTAGAGTGTTTTTATGTCTTTGAATTGCATATCATTTAATTGCTTCTGTAAGAATTGGATTTTTTAAAGCATTTATTCATTCTTAGAAGCCTTCACAACTTTCTTATGCATGTCAGAACAATGTGTCCTCCTAGAAGCCCTTGAACATTGACTGTATTCTGAGGCTCAGTCTGATTTAGATTATTCAGATGAGATGTCATGTACTGATGCCACATGTTGTCTAGCATGCTACTAAGGACCTTCCACATGTTGTTGGTTCATTGGTGGAGGATTGTATTGCTGACCTTGTGTTGCATAATATGGTTGGGGAACTTGTTGTTGATATTGTGGCACATATTATTGTTGTTGAGTTTGCACCACATGCTATTTTTGTTGAGACACATTTTGTTGTTGTGCGACATAGGGTTGGCATTGTTGTGTAACACCCCAAAATTGGCACCTTATAATCCTAATCAATTTTGGTTCATTCCTTCAATTTTCTCATCTTCAAAGTCCTATTGTATTAGGCAAATTCTTCTCTTGGTTGACTTTAATTGACTGAGTTTCAAATGCAGAAAACCCAAATTTGCATAAATCTGACATTACATTTAATTCCTAATTTCTCAATGATTATTAGCTAAAAATCCCTATGATTAATTGATTTAAATCTAAAGTCCTAAAGTGCTTTTAATTAAATCAATTCCACCCCCTTTGGATAATATACATAAAAGGAATTGAAAGGTTATTTAATTATTGGATGAATTATCCTCAAAAAGGAATTCCATAATTCCATGTGAAAGGACACT
>MU224860.1:989686-1001601 GCA_018584345.1 Thuja plicata
AAAACATAAAATTCAAGACTTGATTGATGACCAGGTCATCGATGTGGGGAATCATAACCAGAATTTGGATCATCAAGCATTCAAAGACCCCTTCCCTCATCATGAGAAAGGTGAATCCTCCAATGCTTAGAATAATAATGCTAAAGTTAATTATGCCAATACCACTTACGATAATGTGATCAACATGATTGAACCAATAGGAGTGGAATATTGCAATATGTTTACTGGAAAGGGAAGTGGGAATGTTTTTAAACCCAGAACCCCATTTTTCATAAGAGGTCTTGATTCTCAATCTGAAACATCCCAGGATTGTGCAAATGTTGTTACTCAGTCTAACGCTAAAATCACTATCAAGGGTCCTGACCCTCCTGTTGCTACGTCTACGCCAAAACAAACCATGAATAAGATTGTTGTTGGTTCCACCAACAAGACCACAAAGGTGCTCCCTACGCCTCCTACTGCTAGTTATAGCATCCTTGACCAACTTCAAAGGACCAATGCTCAGATAACTATTTTTGAGCTATTAAAAATCTCGCCTACTCATAGGCAGATTCTGGACAAAGCTCTCACTGAAGCTAATGTCCCCAAAGATATCAACTTGGATTAGTTTCAATCCATGGTGGGTCATTTGACCTCGCCACATTACTTATCCTTCTCTAAAGAAGATGATCACTCAATTAGTCACCCGCACAGTGCTCCTCTACACATAGAAGTCATGATAGGTAAATAGTTAGTCCGCTGCGTGCTCATTGACAATGGTGTTGGTCTTAACATTTGCTCTGCTCATTTTCTTGCTCAACTAGGTTATGGTGAGGATTGCATAGATTCTCGCAAGAGAATTACCATAAAATATTATGATGAGGAAGAGAGAACATCTAAAGGTCTAGTTGTGCTAGCCATTCATATTGGTCCAGCTGAAAGAAATGTCATATGTCAGGTGCTAGACCTTCCTCTTGCATACAATATTTTACTAGGAAGACCGTGGATTCACGAGATGCAAGCAGTTCCTTCTACATACCATTAGTGTATCAAGTTTTCTTTTCAAGGCACAGAGGTGATTGTTCCCGCTAGCATGGGATCTTCTTGTAATGCTCTCACTCAATTAGCCGACAATCTTGTTCCAACTAATAGAGAATACACAGAACTTTGTGATGCCAAGCTCAAAGACATGGAATAGACACTGAAAATCATAGATATGGGCATGGGGGGGTATCAAATGGAGCCTGTGCTATCATTAGCTACTCTTCCCCCATCTCCTAGGTTTTATGGGAGACCTTCTGAACACCATAAACCTTCCATTACTCCTAAGGTAGTTTATGAGGGTACATTTGTAAAGGCTAATATACCATTGGAAGATGAAGATGAGGATAGAGCTATCAAAGCTTGGATTTGTAAAGGAAAGAACATAGCTGAACAAACTACCCTGGCTCATGAATTAAATCCTAACAGCAAGGGTCTTAAGATTATGAAACATTTTGGGTACAAAGGATGTAGCCCTCTAGGTGTGAATGGCAATGGGTTAGTATAACCTATTCAAGCTATAGGTCAAAAGAAAAAAGATACCACTGGGTTAGGTTTCAAAAAGGTTCTATTTCATCTAGGAATCAATAAATTTGTGCAAAAAGTAGAGCCTACACCAGAACCTGAAAGTACAACTGTAGCTGACACTACACAAGATAGTTCAAATGAGGATTGTTTTCCTTATCCCATCCCTCCAGACCTGGCAGCATTCTTTGTTGAGCCAGATAAATTTGTGCCACATACCTGTACTGCAAAAATAGATAGTGATTCTAATCAAACTACTCAATGTGAGACGCTCACTTATGAGCAATGGAAAGACTTACAAGACCCTAACTTCAAAGGAGAAAGGTACATACCACCAGGAATTCAAGAATGGTAGATACAAGAATAGACTCATATTAAAAGAACTCAAAAACCTTCATGGTTCAATCACACAAGTCAGAGTTCGGATCCAGACTCTCATGAGTGTGAGTTTGATATTTTGTCAGCAGGATCTTGCAAGAGATCTCTCAACGTGAGTGAGGAGTCTAGTGAAAATCCTAATGAGTCTAAGTCTATAGGTGTTGACATGTCTTCTACTTCGATTGTTAGAGATCAAAAGGATACAAACACACCTTTGGATGAGATCGGTCTAGATCCCCTCTTACTAGTTAACACTTTTGATGATGACTATACTGTGGACGCACTTGAACCTGTCACATCCCTTTCCCTCCAACACCCTGAATTAATAGACTGGAATTCCTCTTCTTCATCCAGTGAAGTCCTTACATTCCAGAATGATTACACCTTATCCTGCTACGTTCATGCTATTGAGCCCATGATGTCCTCCACTAGTGAAGAAAGTGTCAACATGACCGAGGCTGACATCAAGTACCTTAGTCAAAAAATTAAAAGAAGAAAGAATAAGTGCTCTGATGGTGAAAACCACGTTGTGGCAGTATTAGAGCCAAAAAAAGTAAAAAAAAAAGACATACCTAAAGGTGAAAACCTCTCTAAGGCACCTGAGGGTGAGGTACTTGATGCACTTCTGAGTCACTTTCAGGAATGCTCATCAGTGTTAATTGAACCTACTCAGCCAATAAATCTGGGAACAGAAGAACATCCACATATCATTCATGTGGCCAAGTCATTATCTTCAGAGGAACTTAAGGAATTTACAAAGTTTTTCCAAGAGAAAAAGATAAATTTTGCATGGACATATTCTGACATGCCGGGTGTGGATCCTAACCTCATTATACATCACTTATCAATATCACTAGGTGTGAAACCTGTCAAACAAAAACTTAGAAAGATGCATCCGCATGTAGCTTTATTGATCAAGGCAGAATTGGAAAAACTTCTAAAAGCTGGGTTCATCTGAGTGATTGATTATGTAGAGTGGATTTCTAATATATTCCCAGTAACCAAACATGACAAATCTATTAGGGTCTGGAAAGACTTTAGAGATTTAAATTTGGCATGCCCGAAAGATGATTTTCCACTCCCCAATATTGACATGATCATGGATATGACAGCGGGATATGAGATGTATTCCTTAATGGATGGATTTTCTAGCTATAATCAGATCAAAATTGTGCCAGAAGACCAAGAGAAAATAGCTTTTACTTGTGCATGGGGTACATTTTGTTGGAATGTTATGCCCTTTGGTTTAAAAAATGTTGGGGCTACTTATCAAAGAGCTGTTACTACAATATTTCATGACATGATGCATAGGATAATGGAGGACTATGTGGATGATACGCTTGCCAAGAGTATGGATAGAAAAACACATCTCACCAATCTAGGTCCTATACTAGATCGTATGGAGAAATTTCAATTGTGCCTAAACCCTAAGAAATGTGCATTTGGGGTTACTTCTGGAAAATTACTTGGCTACATTATTTTGGCAAAAGGAATTGAGGTAGATCCAGAAAAGGTACAAGCTATAATGGAAATGCCAGCACCCCATAATATCAGACAAATTAGGGGTCTTCAAGGTCAACTTCAATCTATCAGGCAGTTTATCTCACAATTAGCTGACAAGTCACAACCTTTTACCAAAACCCTGTATAAAGGTGTGACTTATGACTGGAACAAACAGTGTGAACAAGGGTTTCAACAAATTAAACAGTATCTAGCTAATCCACCCATACTGATGCCTCCCATTTAGGGGAAGCCTTTGATCATGTATATCTCAATGATAGAATCATCCTTGGGTGCTCTCTTGGCCCAAGAAGATCCAAATCATAAAGAAAGAGCCATTTACTACATCAACAGAACATTGGTCTCTTACAAAATGAATTATTCAGTAATTGAGAAGAATTGTTTAGCAGTGGTGCTTTCTTCCCAGAAGCTACGACACTACATGTTGGCTCACACTATGAGGTTTATTGCAAAGATTGATCCATTGAAATACTTACTCAGTAAAGCTACCCTCACAGGTAGACTAGCTAAATGGGTCATGCTCCTTAGTGAGTTTGATATTGTATATGTTGAGAGAAAAGTTATTAAAGGACAGGAGATTGTGGATCAATTGGCTAAAGCACCTCTTACAGATCACCAACCATTAAAGATGGAATTCATAGATGATTCCATTATGCTTCTCACACATCAAACATGGACAATGTTCTTTGATGGTTCGTTCACCCAACAGGGGTCAGGAGATGGAATTTTGTTTATCACACCGTAATGATATTCCTTGCCAAAGGCATATAAAATGATGTTCCCTTGTACCAATAACACCGCCAAATATGAAGCTCTGATCAATGGAATCAAGATTTCTATTGAATGGCAAGTGGATGAACTAAAAGTCTTTGGAGACTCACAACTAGTTATCAATCAGGTCAACAATAATTATCAAACAAAAGATGAAAAGTTGGTACCCTATAAAAGGATGGTTGACAGCCTTAAGAATTATTTTGTACATGTCACTTTTCAGCAAGTTCCCCAGGTAGATAATAAAGCAGCTGATGCTATGGCTACTTTGGCCTCTATGTTGCAAATTCCAGAGAATGATTTCAGACATGAGTTCCTAGTGGATACATTATACTACCCTGCCTATGACTCTCCTAACTCCTAGATGATCTATTCAGTAATTGGACATGATTCATCTTCTTACCACCACACATACTCCTATCTCCTTAACCAAACTATTCCTCACACATATACTAGAAATGAAAAATGTCATCTAATCCGCACTACTTCATGGTATGTCATCATAGCAAACGACTTGTATAGACGGGGTCTAGACGGTACCCTCCTTAGGTGTCTAGAACTTGATGAGTCTAAACACGTGTTAGAAGAGGTACATGAAGGAATTTGTGGTTCTCACTCAAATGGCCTGACACTGGCTCATAAGCTTATTAGAGCTGGTTATTATTGGTCCGATATGGAGAAGGAAGCTACGTAGTTTGCCAAATCTTGTAAGCAATGTCAACTTCATGGAAACTTGATTCATGCTCCAGCTAAGGAACTCCTTCCTTTTATCACCTTTTGGCCATTTCAACAGTGGGATTTTGACTTAGTAGTTTAGATATATTCATCTTCCTCAAGAGGACACAAGTACATCATCACTGCTATGGATTATTTTACTAAATGGGTTGAGGCAGTGCCTCTCAGTGTAGCTGATGGAAAATTCGTAGCTCTATTTATCTTAAACTACATTATTTGTAGATATGGTGTACCTTCCTCTATTATCACCGACAATGGGGGATAGTTCAAGAATAAATATCTGACAAATTTATGTGCTAAGTTCAAGATCATTCAACATTGGTCTTCTATTTATTACTCCCAAGGTAATGGGCAAGCTGAGGCTTCTAACAAAACAATTCTCAAGATCCTGCACCATACGGTACACAACTCTGGATGGGATTGGCACCTCCAGATAAATCCAACTTTATGGGCCTATCACACCAGTATCAGAATTCCAAAAGGGGCCACGCCCTTTTCTTTAGTCTATGGCGCAGATGCTATACTGCCTATTGAGGTTGAGATTCCTACATTGCGAGTCTCTTTGAAAGGCCTCATTACAGATGATGACATGAGAATATCTCGGCTTCAAGAGCTTGAGTTACTGGATGAACGTCAAAAGGTGGCGTTTGATCATCTCAGAGCATACCAAAAGAGGATATCAAAGAGCTATAATAAGAAAGTCAGACCAAGAGACTTCCAAACAGGTGATCTCATCTTGAGAGAGAATCCTAAAAATCAACAACAGCGGACTCAGAAAGGGAAGTTTGAGCCAAACTAGCTTGTTCATTATATTATTACTGCAGTATTTGGGTCTGGCACTTATCAGCTCTCCACTACAAAAGGTGAACCACTCAAAGATCCCATCAATGCTCTTCACCTGAAGAAATTCTACAGTTAAGATATCTTCTGCATGCTCATGCACATACTTTATTTTTGAGAAAATCCTAAAAATTGTAAAATGTCCTAAAAAAATGATTATCTTAGTGAAAACCTGGCAAATAGTCACTTTGATGTATCTATTATCCTGGTGAAAACTTGGTAAACAGGCACCTTGATAATATCAAAAAAATCAAAAAATTGAAAAAATTAAAAAAAATTAAAAAAAAAAAGAAAAAAGAACAAAAAATTGAAAAATTGAAAAAAAAAAAAAAAAAGAGAGAAAAAGAGAAAATGTGCCATTGATGAAAACTTGGTAAACAGGCGTCATGGTAGAAAAAATAGAATTTCTGCCAAGATGGTGAAAACTTGGTAAATAGGTGCCTCTTGTTTTGCAATGCTTTATCTGTCGCAACATGTTTTGGCTTTCTTGCAGTTGCTTTCCTACTTTAGTTTGCTTTCCTCTTTAGTTCGCTTTCTAGCTTTAGTTTTCTTTCCTTCTTTAGTGTGCATTTTTCTCTTAGTCATCTTCAAGATTTTGCTTGACCTTGCATGGATTGAAACTGGTCATACTTGGGGGCATGTTCCTGGTCTGGGGGGCATTTTCTTATCTTTTGGAGTTATTCTCCTCTTGCATCAGTCACCAGTGGATCTCACCGTGTCTATCTACTGATGCTTTGATCTCGTTATCGACTTCTATGTTTGATAATCTCTTGCGACAGTCACCAGTGGTTCTCACTGAGTTTGCCTACTTCCGCTATATTGCTAAGATTTCTCACACTATTTCGCTATCCATTTTGTTCGGCTTCAATCCATTCGTTACTTGGGGGCATGGCTCCCCATTTCGATCGCTCTTCGGTTTACACTTGAGTCAGTAATCTGTTCAGTCCTGAAGGACAACTCTCTACTGGCACAAACTGGTGTTTCTCAACACCTTAATCAAATAGTGTTTCTCAACACTCTCTTTGGACACATCTGTGTTTTTCAACACACATCGGGTATCTCATGACGTAAACATCTCTTGATAGCAATCAAACACATTGCACTCACAAGCATAATGGTGTTTTTTTTTCAACACCCTTAACATAGACACATTCGTAAGCCTTGAAACATGCTGAGATATGATTGACTCTTTCATAGTATGTTGTCTGTTCTTATGAATTTCATTGATATTTTCTTTGTCTACTTCTTGTTGGTGTGGTTTTGATGATCGGACAATGTTAAATAAATAGGGTGTATGTGATAAGAGCTTCTGCATTAAGGTAGAAAAGCCTCACATCCCTTGATCTTGTTTATTTGTACGCCAAGGGGAGGTCATAACTATCTCCTTGACTATTATTGCTATGTTTGTTTACTTGTGCACTTTTACTATATCAAGATGGAAACAATGTTCAGGTCACCATTGGCTTTTGTGCCTTTGGTGCTTACATTCATTTCCTATATTTTATCCGATGAAAGTCATATTCATATTCTTATGGTTGCAGTGGCACCAGTAAGCATTGTATTGACTCTGATGATCCAAAGCACCTGATGATGATATATACGATGAGTCCAACAACCAAAGTCCTAGGATTGCATTTAGCTTAGGCTTGCATTTGCATTGTAGGCTTGCATTTGCATTTTAGGATTGCATCATGGTAGTTTGATGCTCTCTTCATTATCTTCTCATTCTTCAAGGTCCTCATCTTTCATCATGGTTCTTCGTGACTGCATGAGTGTCCGATCCTCATTCTAGATCTTTGTTTGCGTCCTTTTGGCTAGTATCTATTGTATATTGTGAAGGACCTACATGAGATGATTAGTACCATTGCATTCCATTCATTTTCAAAAAGTGAATTTCCATAAATCCATTTCCATACATATATCCATACACATGTGCATCCATTATTAGCATGATCAAAATCATACATAGCATTTATCCATCTAACATCTATCATAGCATTTTCATACATCAATAAAACACATGCATAAACATTTTCATATTCATTCATTGCATACATTTCTAATCCATACATCTAAATCATATAGGAAATCATCTCATACACATTTAAAGCAATGTATACACATGTACAATGATGCCAAAAAATCAAGCTCATATATATATCGATCGGTCTGAATATACAATGGTGCTACTCGAGCATAATGAGTCAAAATGGTGGTACAATATACATCATAACCTAACCACCTGGAGGAGGTGGAGGTGGGGGCATCCCCTATTGCTGTGGAGGTGGTCCTACTGGAGGTGGTCCCTGTGGAACAGCCTGAGTGCCAGCATACTCTGAAAAAGGTAGAATCTGATCTGCTGCCTCAGGAACTACAAGAGTATACGCAGCATAATAGTAGGCTGCCTATGCAGCCTCATATCTAATATCCAACTATGCTCTGGCCAATGCCTCTCACAACTCTTGGACCTCTCGGTCCCACTCTGATATCTGGGTATCTCTGATGACCACCTGTGTATGAAGGTCATCACGCTCCCTCTATGTCTGTCGCACTCTCTCTCACTCTATGGAAAGCCTCCTATAGCTGAGTCACCTATCTACCCACTGGAGCATCAGTTGGAACTACATCGGCCATGACAGTATCATCACCCTATTTTATAGCTCTATCCTAGCTACCACTAGGCCCAGCACCTACATTTGATCACATAGGCCTCACAGGGATAGTAGTCTACTGTGTACGTGGACATACCACTCTATCCTGCTGCTGTAGTGGCGGCTGCTATGGCTGCTGACCCTGAGGTTGCTGTCCCGGAGGAGGAACCTACTGTGCCTGCTACTGTGGTGGTGGCTGTACCACTGGAGGAATCTGGCCCACTAGAGATGTGAACCTAGGAAATGGATGTACTAATAGCTGATCTCTATATGTAGGTGTCACACCTGCATCTATCACTGCTGCCATGTAATCCCATCGGGATGGTGGTACCCAGGCGTCTATCATACTTTGCCCCCTATCCAGCTACCTCTACCAACCCTTCTTCATCTCATTGACAAATTGGGCATACGTGAAATACTCAAGTGATACAACCTAAGGCCTCCCAAATTGGCGCAGCACATGTATAAGTAGGAAATGCTTGATCACTATGATGGTATGCCCTATCAGAGGACATGAACAAAACATGTACAATAGCTCATGATGAGCATCATCCCAGACCTCAGTAGCTGCCCAGGGTCGCCATATCACTATAGCCATATCATCAATCTGTGCATGCCACTGCTCAGTCTTACCCAGTATGGGCTGGGTCATCAGACCAGTGTATCTATAAATATACGGCTCTAATGGCTGTCGCGTATCATGGAAAATTGGCCTACATACGGGAAGGTGCTCCCAGGCCTAGATCTGTAACATGACTACTCCTGTTGCCATCGTGCAAGCACCCTGATACATGACCTCGTGCATCTCATGATACATCTATGCAAGTATATACTCACCCCATCCATATGTAACTACTAGCACATCTAGCATCTTCTAGAGTATAACGCCCCAGCCACACTCCAAACCATGTTGACCATGATCTGGTACCAGATGACAGCTCAAAAACAATGTGAGAATGACTGCCAATGGGTAATATCGGCCATATGTGCGTATCAGCTCCTCCCAGGAGATAGCTTGGCCCACCACCAATTGATCCTAAAAAATGGCTCTTAAAGCCTGCGTACCATCTCTCGGCTGCGTGTAGTACTCAACGTGAGCTCCATGGAATGGCACTCTCAATATTCGGTATACATCCTCTGGAGTCACCGTCATCTCTCCCTATGGCAGATGGAAAGTGTTCGTCTCCAAATGGAAATGCTCAACCAGGGCCCCAAGTAATCCATGATTTACCCAAATATCAGGTACATCACGTAGATATGTCAATCCTAACCCATCAATGTGGGCCCTGTCGGCGTCTGATAATCTTTGCAATAACTCACCCATGACAGGATGATGGGACCTGAAACCAATGTCTAGGAGATCGACCTGCAACACAAAAGGAAAAAATGGGATCAGTACCTCAACGATGATGATTTTCAAAGCAAAATACAACAAATGCAACTATGGAACTACTTGACATATAGTTCAACTGGTTGACTCTGCGATGCAAGGAATTAACTTTTTTTTGGTTTTTGCCAATTTCCCATGTGAGAAAACTCTTTTATCACGCAAGAAAACTCTAGCTCCACGCGATCTTTCTAGCTCACACGAAGCGGGATGTGTCTTTGCACAAGATTCTAGGAATCTCGCACATCTCACGCATGATCTTCACGTGAGCGCTGGTGAGGGGCCCGTGCACAGAATTTCCAAACCGCATGAGGAAATAGTTTTCTTGCGCGAAGGACGATTAGGCCCAGTGCAAGGAAACTATTTCCTCACGTGACACTTGGCAAAAACATGGTTTAAAAACTAAAAAAATACACTAACTCTAAAGAACAATAATTTTTTTGTAGAAATACAAGATCCAGTTATGAATACTCACAGGTGCGGCATACTCCGCTGGTCGGTTGTGCCGTCGGGTGCGCTCAAATCGATGCATATGCATAGGAATGCTCTCAATGTCAGCTGGAGCTCTCGCCATCTCTAAAGTCAAAGGTGAATAATGATTTGAAAATGACCCCTCCAGGCCTTATATAGCCTTTGACCTAATTTTTCAAAGTGCTCCATTTTTCGCAAAAATTGCACCCTTAGCTAATCAGACCATTCTGGATCCATTTTCGTGATCAAAATTGAAATCTGACACTCCTAAGTAGCTCAAAATTGTGTTTTAAAAAATCTCAGGACTGACGTGATCAGATGCTTATGCAATCAATTTTTTGATGTTGGTTTCTTGTTAGGTTTATCTCTTGTTATCATTTTCTCAGCTTCTGTAATCTTTTCATCAAAGTCAACTCTAGTCAATTTTTGTCAACTATGGTCAAACCTAATCAACACGACCTCTCGATCGATCTAAATTAATTATTCTCTCTCTTGATCTATCTTTTTCTATGATTTCTTTCTCTCATCTCTATGATGTGTCATCTTTCGATTTTGCTCCCGAGGGGGTAGGATGATTGCATCATTGATCTTTTTGCATTATTCTTGAATCAGTCTGATTTGAATCAAAAGTCCTCTTCACTAGGGGCATCTCATCACTTGGGGCATCTTCAGTTTTTCATACCTTACGGTCAAAATTGGATATTCCATGATCTCATATCTCGTCATTTATATTGCTAGGTATCTAAGCAATCTAACTTGGATCCTCAAGGATCACGCTTCATTCTAGGAGACAGTCCTAAATTGATTATCTTTTGAGATAGGTATTGGGGCAATCTAACCCTGATTCCTGAAGGTTGAGCCTTGTCCTAAGGACAATCTTGTGAAAGATATCAATCTAA
This sequence comes from Thuja plicata, assembly GCA_018584345.1. Taxonomy (NCBI): domain Eukaryota; kingdom Viridiplantae; phylum Streptophyta; class Pinopsida; order Cupressales; family Cupressaceae; genus Thuja; species Thuja plicata. The sequence continues at coordinate 1,000,885 of MU224860.1, forward strand.
CCAGTGTTTGGGAAATCTAACCTAGACATTGGGGGACTAAGCTTCATTCTAGAGAAGATTCTTGAAATCTCATTAGGTATTGGGGCAATCTAACCCTAATTCTTGAAAGTTACGCTTCGTTCTGAAGATAACTCTCAAAAAATCTTTAGACCATTATCTAAGCAATCTAACCTAGATCTTGGAGGGCTTACCTTCGTATTGGGGAAATCTAACCCTGATTTTGGAGATAGTCCTAGATCTTCATCAGCTCTCAATGGACATTGGGGCAACCTAACCCCGATTCTAATCTTCACTTCAAACTATTCTTTGAATCAATGCGCTACTCGCACATCAATTCAAATAGGGGCAAAATGTAACACCCCAAAATTGGCACTTTATAATCCTAATCAATTTTGGTGCATTCCTTCAATTTTCTCATCTTCAAAGTCCTATTGTATTAGGCAAATTCTTCTCCTGATTGACTTTAATTGACTGAGTTTCAAATATAGAAAACCCAAATTTGCATAAATCTGAAATTACATTTAATTCCTAATTTCTCAATGATTATTAGCTAAAAATCCCTATGATTAATTGATTTAAATCTAAAGTCCTAAAGTGCTTTTAATTAAATCAATTCCACCCCCTTTGGCTAATATACATAAAAGGAATTGAAAGGTTATTTAATTATTGGATGAATTATCCTCAAAAAGGAATTCCATAATTCCATGTGAAAGGACA
>MU224860.1:1001718-1012905 GCA_018584345.1 Thuja plicata
CATCAATACTATAGGCAATTTACATTTGATTTTCATGCTTTAAGCTCATTTTGCATAATTAGGCTAAGATTTCAATTGGAATTAAATATATATGCTTTCATTTAAGATTCATTTCCATATCTAATATTTCAATTTGATGTTCTCAAGTTTTCATAGATTACAAGCAATTCAATTCTAGTTTAAGAGCAAATTATTTTCATAGATTACAAGCTTTTCATTTCTAGACTAAGAGTATTTTCTTTCTTTTGCTAGTTTAATTGGATTTTTACTTCCATAGAGTAGTTGCAAATCATTCTTAGATTAGTGCAATTCAGTTTCTTAGTTTAATTGCATCTCTTTTCATAGACTAGTTGCAAATTTTTCATAGAATAATGACAATTCTTCTCTCCTTGCACTCTTAAATCCTCCATGTTAGCAATGATCAGGTTTTTGGCTCTCATTCTGAGCGTAAAATTCAACATCCACATCTAATTAGGAGGCAACAGGTCACCTCAATCATATTTTTAGGACAAATAATTCATGTTTGTCTTTGTGAATTGAGCGATTGTGTAAAGACTATGTTGTGTTTGTGTTGAATTCAGAGGTCTATATTCAACATATAACATGTTGAAAATATGGTTTCTGAACATGTTGTTGTTGTTTCTATTGTTGAACATGTTGTTGTCTTTGTTTTTTGGCATACTATTGTTGCAGAGCACGTTGCTGCTACTGTATGTATTGTTGTTGCAAAGCACGTTGTTGTTGTTGCACATATTGTTGTTATAAAGCATGTTTTTTTGTTGTACATACTGTTGGCTATGTTGTTGTTGTAGTGAGTGCACTTATTGCACCTTTGGACCTTGTGCCTATTGTTGGATAGGATGGGATTCTTGACCCAACTGCATTGTCGGTTGTTTCATGTTAGGATTGTGTTGAAATCCAAGAGGTCCAAGTATACCATCAAGATTTGTAGTCTTACATTTTGGTGGTGGTACTTGGGACATCATGTTAACGTGAGCTACAAATTTTGGTTTTACTAGTTGTACCACATCCATAGGTGGCACTTTTTGAGCCACTTGGTTTTTTTGCACTTATTGGGTTGCATGTGCTTGTTGTGTCACCTTAGGTAGAATTGGCTTAATATCCACAAGGCTCTTTTTCTTTAGATCTTGAAATGGATTTGATATAGTTGCATCAGTCGCATTACATACATCAAAATTGGGTACTCATGGTTGTTCATTAAATGGTCCTTGGGACATTGTTGCATTTGAGGTTCTTCCAATAAATGTTGCATGTTCTACCAAAGGAGGACCAGTTGGTTGTGTTTCCTCAAAAGGGGGTATATCTGGCATGCCCCAAGGAAATGCAAATGTCTCATTTGATCCTTTTGGTAAGCAATTATTTAAATCAATCCTCCATATTCTTTAGGACCTTTTTTAGGTATCTTTGTAGCATCCATAATCTCTAGAGGAAGGAGTGATTCCTCTTCAAACAAAGTATTATCCAATGGTATATATTGTTCCTTTGGAGGAATATCAACAGTTAAATCATTGCGTTGTCATTTTTGTGTTAGCTCCATAGCAGACTCATCGAAGGGTTGTTCTCACTTTTCTCTATCTCTTACCACTAGGGCTTGGTTATCTTCCAAAGTAGATGGTGGCATTTGATATTTTGAGAATAGCTGGGGATTTGTCTTTTGAATCACTTTGATATATCGCTTCGGATCTTGAGTCATAAGGTATGTTAATGTTTGCTGAATTTTCTTATTCTTAACCACCTCATCAATTTCCTCTTTAGGTAAATCCTTGAAGGAGGCAAATGTCTCATGAGAGTCACTAGAATCCAAAGAAGGACTTGAAGCATTGCCAAGATCTTGATTGTTTTTTGGTGGTGGAGGAGGTTGATAAGATTTCAAATCTGTTTTTGGCATACCCTTAGGTTGGATTTGATTGATTTGAGAAATTTGTTGGTATTCCTCCTCAGGTGTAGGGGGAACACTACCTTGGCCAAGTGGCATAGGTACAAAGATTGGTTCAAATTTTGGGGGAGGCCCCCACTAAATAGTGCCAAATCTTGGTGAAGTATTGGGAGGGTATCCCATGTTGCATAGATCATTGTTTGGACTAGCGATCATTTGTATAGTGATTGGTCCTTGAGGGAAGGTGACATGTCTTGGGTCATTAAAGGTTTGAGGTACTCCAATTGTTGCATGTTGAGTAGGTCAGTTTGATCATGATAACCAATACCTTGTCTTGGATCAAAGGGTAATTGTTATTCTGGTTGTTGTGTAAACATTGGTAAAGGAGGATCTTGTTGCCCCTTGGATGCTTGAGACGTTGTAAAAACTGGCATGAATCTATATGCAAATGCAAGATTTTTTAATTTTCTTTTTGGGATTTTTGAAAGTTTGGAAGTGCAAGTTCTTGAAATGCAACTTTGGGAAATGCAAGGAATTTTATGCAAATGCAATTTTAGGATTATGAAAGTGCAACCTAAGGTTTATGCAACTGTGTTTTTGGATTTTTGGACTTTAACAATCAATCTTTTGAAAGGAGACAAATCTAGGAGCATAACCTTATGAAGTTGAATAAGGATCTTGACTTGAAAGGCAGGATTTTGGAATAAAGGTCAAGTTTGATAAAAAAAGGCTTAGGTAAAATCCATCATGACAAGGTGGAATGAGACCAAATTGATAAAGAGGTTTGAAATTTCGAAAAAGGGGGATCAAGTCAAGATCCTATTTTTAACATCATAAAGAGAGGGTCCGTGATATGGATACTTCCTAGGATTGTTTGCAAAGTTTTTAAGGAGAATCTAGGAATGTGCTATGCATGCAAGAAGGCTATGATTAGGACATATGCAAAAGGAACTATAATGAGGTTTGAAAATGAGATCTATAATGCAAAGCATTTTTGATATGAAAATGCAAGGATATTTAGGTCATGACTATGCAATATGAAGGTTATCAAGCATGCCTAAGGGCCCCAAGTGAAAGGTTTAAAGTTCCATATGTTTACTCAAAAGACAAGGTGTTGCGACCCATTTGATTGTTTGAAAGATTGATTTGGAAAAAGTGTTGTTAAGGAGATTGTTTTTAAGATGTGTTCATTTTGATTAAGATTTGAACACTCACACAAGATACATCATTCAGAATGGCTGTTGTAAAATGAACAAACACACCACTTCCTAAGACTGGCAAGGACAATATATGTTGAATCCCCACTTGAACCGACATTTAGCCACACTTACTAATAGTGGACAACCTAGAATCTTGGAGGCACAAACTCCTCCTTACATGTGCACTCACTTCTCAGGCACTCCAACCTTCAACTCCCAAGGGACATCACTTCCCAAGGGATTGTTGTCTCGAATAAAAGCCATGAAAGTGTGGGGCACCTTAGTTGGTCTCTGACCATTTGTGCCAACAAATAGAAGGTTTATGGATACTAAAACATGGTGTTTAATAAGGGCATCCATTTGGGTGATTATACGTGCGGCATATTAGCTCCATTAAGGAGGCCTCCTAGCCTATAGAAGTTATGTTCCATAGGTTTTAACACACCACAAGGGTACTGAGGTAGATCTTATTCCTGGTATAATGCATTCAACACCCTTCCATTTAGAGATTAATCACAATGGCATATTTATATCCCGGTTGGATTGGCTTGGCTTTAGCCTGTCACCAGTTGGGCATCCACTCTCACTAGCTCTACTAAAGCACTTGGGAGGTAGCCACTCTATAAGAATGATATGAGTTTCTCTTACACCCAAGATCCACAAAGGTGAGGGGAGAGGATACGCTCACATCATTCTTAGGGTTTTACAATCTAGAAAACACATTAGACACATGAAAGCATAAAGTTCATTTCAAGCACCAAAGTGAAGTGTTTTCTAACTACAAAAAAGAAAACACAAGAGTTTGGGAAAATAGAATGTATTCTACAAAATTTCCTGCATTTGAAACCATTAGTAGTTTTAGGATTTTGTCTTCATCCCATGATTGCCATGATGCTGCACAAACTCATCAGTAACACCAAAAACTAGTAGTCTAAGTGTAGAAATATGTTAAGGAATGCAGAAACCCAAAAATAATAGTGTAAAACACCATTCTTACCACCTGCACAGGAACAATGACCACCTATGTAGCATCAAGGAAACCACTTGTGCAAGAACATGCTCCCACCTGTGCAGGTATAGTGATCACCTGTGCAGCAACTGATCAGGACCTTAAAAATGACTCAAAATTTGTAAAAACAAAGATTTTTGCAATATATGAGCATTGAACAACATCAAAACATAGCTAGGGTTCCTTAACCATGATTTTTAAGTTGATTTGCAAAGTTTTGAAATGAAAATGAAACCTTAACTAGCTTGTATGTGCATAGAAATAGTTTAGGAACACCTTGAAAGATCAAAAATTGCACTTGATCCTAAACTAGGATAGATTTCATTCTAAGTTCCAAAATCAGGTTTGCATGTTAATTTTAAACCCATTGAAAACTTGAATAACTTGACTTTGCATGAAACACTTCATTTCCACCCCTAGTTAGGCTATTTTGAAAGTTGCTTAGGGTTTGGATAAGTTTGATAGCAGGCAACCCTAGACTAGATTAGATTCATTTTAGGAACCCAAATGTAAATTTTCATGTTCATTTTAAGCCTTGAAAATGAAAATGTGAGGTTCATTTTCCTTATTAGGGTTCATTTACCACACTTAGGGTTCATTTTAATCATGAAAATAGAAAAAAAAAAGTAGAGGAGGAAGCCTTAAATATAGAGTGGCTTCCTAAACCCTTGAAGAACAACTCTAAACCCTAAAAATGCCTTCTGTCTGACCAACTACATAGCTAAGAAGCCACCTGCATAGGTCTGGGTACCACCTGCACAACTTCTATGACCACCTGCATAGGTACAGTGACCGCCTACACAGCTTCTATGACCACCTGTGCAACTCTCTTCCAGCACCTGAAAAGGACACAAAAACACAAAAATATCATCAATTATTCATGTTCACATTGGGTTCACCAAATTTAAGACTATAAAAAGGCCTATTTAGCATATCTAGGGGACCACAAACCCTAAATAACATGCTAATCTATCTAATCTACCATGAAAGCCATTTAAAACAAGGATTCATAAAAATAAAGCATAAAAATCTAAGAACCCCGTTTAAATGAAGCTCCCATGTCCTTCTTTCTTCTCCATAGTAGTATTGATGTTTCTCTTTGACAATAACAAGATTGCACAAAGCCTCTTGAAATAATAGAATTTGCAAATGAGAATACTAGAAGATAATGGTCTAACCTTGAATGAGAGAAATGTCATCAATTTATAAAAACTGAGAGACAATTTGGTGAGATTGCATAAAATCAATGCACCAACCAAGATTTTGGTTGGTAGGATGTTTGGAAGCATGAAATGAGGGAGATATATTGAGGAGATATTGCAAATATTTGAGAATATTTGTGAAGCACCTTAATAGGGATGAGAATCCTTATTTAAGGGATATGATATGTAAGTGAGATTATGAATCAAAATCAAATCAATAATCCCATATTCTCAAATATTCCTCAAAATCAAAATTTGATTTTATGAAATTATAAAAATCTCATAAATAGAAATTAGCTAATTAATTAATAAAATTAATTAATTATTGGAGACTTAGGGAAAAAGGGAATAAATAAAATTTGTTTATTTATTCAATCAGGACTTAGGATAAATTACGGGTTATTCATCCAAATGGGGAAATTAGTAGAGAATAGGTCAAATTGAAGGTGTTGATGTTGAATTGGAAGGATTTTGATAATATTGATAAGGATTAGGGTTAATTTTGAGGGTTTCAGAATAGTTTAGGAAATCACGAGGCATCAATGAACTTTGACAATGAGCCTGGATAATGATGATTGGAAATGATTGAAAAGTGCCAATGAACTTTGATGGCATCGTAAGATTGAAATGGGGAAACATTGATGATCTTTGACAATGTTCCCAAAATGATAATAAAATATAGTATTAACAATAATGAACAACACTATTGAATTGAAATTGATAGATTGATAGCGATAACACCAATGATCTTTGATAGTATTATCAAGTGGTTGATTGAAAGGATACGAAGCATCCATGATATTAGACAATGCTCCTAAAATGATGATAAGATTTATGAAATTTGAATTAGGTTTTGATCAATTGATTTGGAATTGGGTTGATTGGGCATCAATGAGCTTGGACAATGCCCCAGAATGGTCCAAAAATGAGTCCAGACAATTCTGCAAATGATTAGGAATAGAATAGGAAGGGTTTGAACTGATTTAGGAAGGTTTGGAATGGTTTAGGATTGAATAGGATTAGTTTAGGAAGTTTTAGGAAGGTTTGGGATGGTTTAGGATCGGTTTAGGAAGGTTTTGAAATGATTTGGGAAATGATCAATTTGATACCGAAAGTAGAATTATTAGTAAATAATTGAACAATTTTGCAATATTCAATCATTGATGAAAGGCACAATTTTTCTCTACAATAAAGATCATATACGTGACATAGAGGAATTATTAGGTCACAAAACAACGTTTCGATAGTAATGCGAATAATGTTAAAACACGTAGACCAGCATGCTTGAACCATTTTTAGGTGTCTACAGATACACATTGCTATTTTCTATTGCTCTCATTTCTTGTATGGAAGATACTCTAATAGCATAAGTAGGAAGTAAGTTTTCTTAGAATTTTACTTACCACTGTATCTTCATCTAGTACACCTCCAACTCCTTAGATATCATTGACTACCTCTTTGATTCTTGTGATGTACTGTGTGATTTTTTCACCTTCTTTCATTCTGAGATCATCAAACTTTTCTCTAAGGCTTTCTGCCTTGGCTCTTAGAACATTTTTATCACCACCATGTACAATCTTTAATTTGTCCCACATCTTCTTTGTAGTTGTGCATGCTTTGACATCTTCAAATTCAGCATCAGAGAGTGAGGAAGCAAGCTCTATCATCATGCAGTTGTGCTCATGCTTCTCTCTCATTTGTTCAATTGTGGGTGCTCCTATGGGAAACACATATTTAATATATAATTATTGAGTAACATCATTTCCAATACCTGATAAGTGGAGTCTTATTCTATTTTTCCATGAAGCAAAGTTGTCTTTTTTCAACTTGGGCATATCTTGTTTTTTCATCTTGTGATCTTTAGCTTGGGTCTTGAAACCTTCCTTCTAAGTACACAAGCTCTGATGCCAATTATTAGTAATAACTAAGAGGGGGGTGAATCACTAGCCTCAAAAATTAATCCTTATATTAACGCTTCAAACTTAGTACCACAAATTATACTTCTAGTTATCTTCAGTCCTATAAGATGAATGCCTTGAAATAATATTAACAAATTACTACTTGTGAGAATGATTTGTAAAACCTTCTTATATATGTTTACCAATAAGCAGTCTTTCTATTTACCAAAACACAGTAAATAACTAGTGTATACCGATCAATCCAGAATAACTTATGTGAAATGCAAAACAATAATTAATGAAACATAAACACATAACACATGGATTTTTAATGTGCAAACATTGTTAAGGGAAAAACCACTAGGACCAATACCCCAAATTTTCACTCTTCTGAAGTGAGCTCAGTTAAGATCCAACCCTATTAAAGGTTACAAAACACACTGTTACGTGTGACCTTGTTAGAGGATTTAAAAGATAGTTTGTCACTTAGTATCTGGCATCTAATTCTACCATCCTTGATCAAAAACTCACTTGGCCTATCAATAGGTATCAGGCATATCCAATGCTACTTTCTATGATCAAACTTTTTGATACTCCTTGGGATGTATCTCAATTACAAAAGACTTTTAAGTCCTGCTCGGTTGAGAGACTTGATGCTTCAATGGTTAAACTGAAACAAGAAATTGATCTATTCACACATACAACTTGAATTGTAGATTTTTAGATCTATTGTAAGTGCATTATCTCTTTGATCAATATAATCAATTCAATACCTTTTCTCCAAACTTTTCTCCTTTCTGATGTTGTTTCACTATTCGTCGGTGTCTACAGAATCTAGCTCTTTCCTCAGCTTGTTGATCAGGTCTGAATGAAGACTTTCTTCTCCTTTAGAATATCTTCAACATCTATTATCTTTTCACTCCCCTTCACCACACATTCATAATAAATTAGGTTGTCTTCTTTATAGAAATGTTTCACCATTTCTTGGCTTTCTTGATCTTGGCGTGATCCACAATTCTTGCCAATTAGTTTTAAAGAAAAACTCCATTTTTATCTCGTAGAGATCTTCTTTCCAACTAGACAAAGAAGCTTTAAATCCATTACTTATCTCCGACTTTATCTTGTTGATTAAAACAACGATAAGTATCAATTAAGTCTATTTTTAGCTCTTGACAGCTAAGCATTTTGTCATTTCTGAACTCTTTTTTCTATCGGTTAATACTTTAGTTAGTCATCGGTGATAATTGACTATTCTTTCAGTGTGACTTCAGTTGTCTTCGGGATCTCTATCCGTTGGGCAACACTATAATTTTGTCTATCGGGTTACTCTATTTTTTTCTCATCGAGAAACACTGTGACTTTTCTCATCGATAATGCTATTTATTTTCTTGTTGGGTAACACTATGAATTTTCTCTTTTACTTTGACCATCAGTGTGCACTCCGTCGGTGTATACCGTCACTTTGTGAATACTTGGCTTATATACATTGCTGATAGCATAGCCTTTGATTCATCGATTCTTTGAAGTCTTTAGCAATATGTCCATAACCATAAAGATTATATCAAGTTGACATCAATGAAAATACAATATATTAATTGATTTAATTCCTTGCATGATCATCAACGTAACATCTTCAAACATTCAATCAGTTATAGTTCATCAGGAACATGTATGCACTAATTTATAGAGGCCAAAAATATGAACACCACATCTCATAAGAAAATATCTCTAAACAACAAACCTCATGAACTAATCATGAAATATTCATTGCACACTAATCCCCTAAGGAGTAGCCACAAAAGCATCAATCTAGAAGAAATAAATCTATGTAAGGACACTATACTAATGCATCTCATTGTATATCTAGCTCTGATCAAGAGGGGAAATCACCCCAAGCTTACTTCAGATATACTCAAAAGTATCCTTTGGAAAGGGCTTTGTGAATATATCTGCAATCTGTTCTTTAATAGATACATGCTCCAATCTGACTTCTTTTTCACTAACTTTTTCTCTCAAGAAATGACATTTGATAGAAATATTATTTTTGTTTGAATGCAAAACATTGTTCTTTATAATATTTATAGCACTTGAATTGTCACAGTAGATAGAAATAGGCTCATCAATAGTCACTCTAACATCTTTCAAAATTTGTTTCATCCATACCACTTGTGTATAATTAAAAACAAAAGCAACATAATCACCTTCAATAGTAGATTGTGATATACATTTTTTTTCTTACTTGCCCATGAAACTAATCTCTTACCCAAGAGGAATTCTCCATCACTTGTGTTTTTATACCATTCACATTACCTACCCAATCAACATAAGTAAATGCACTCAATGTTAAATCATCATCTTTACCATACCATAATCTATAGTGAGATCTTCCCATTAAGTATTTGATATCCTCTTAACAAGAAAATAAATTTATTCCTTCAGTTATTCTTAAAATCTAGCAACATTACAAACAACATTCATAATATCTAGTCTAGTTTGTGTCAAATATAACAACCCACTGATCATTGATATGTACTTAGTCTAATTTGCATTAGGTGTATCATAAATAATTTTCAACTTACAACCACTAATCATAGGTGTACCAATAGGTTTTGAATCATCCATGCCCAATTTCTTCAACAATTCTTTCACATACTTAGATATAGAAATGAAAATACCTTTACCTATTTGTGTAATTTGTAGTCCAAGAAATAATTTCATCTCACATATCATAGACATCTCAAATTCCTTCTCCATCTCATCAAGAAATTCTTCACTCAACTTGTCATTTCCATGAAAAATGATATCATCCACAAAGACTTCAACAATAAAAATGTTATCATCAACAACTTTGAAATATAAATTACTCTAAAAAAAACCTTTATTGAAACCAATCTTCAATAAATACTTATCTAACCTCTCATGATAGGATCTAGGGGATTTCTTTAATCCATATAATTCTTTCTTAAATAGAAAAATAATTTAATCTTTATCATTCAAGGGAAAAACATCTGGTTCTCAATGTATACTTTTTCTAGCTCTCCATTCAAGAATGTAGACTTAGCATCCATCTTATATACCTGGAAAGTTTTGTAAGTAGCATACGAAAGAAAAATTATAACAGCTTCAATTATAGAAACAAGATAAAAGTTCTCATCAAAATAAATACATTATTTCTAAGAATATTCCTTACATACAATTTTTGCTTTGTTTTGAACCACTTCACCATCTTCATTCAATTTATTTCTAAATACCCATTTAGTACCGATCAAATTCTTGTCCATGAGTCTAGAAACAAGAATCCATGTCTTATTCTTTTGAATATGTTCCAATTGTTCTTCTATTTCATTAATCCAACTACCATCTTTGCATTCTTCATCAACATTCTTAGGCTCAATCTTAGAAATCAAACAAAATTCATTCCTAGCAATTCTTCCTCTAGTTAGAACACCTTTGCTCCTATCACCAATAATTTGATTCTCTAAATGATTTAACTTTACATACCTTGGAGTCTTTGGATTTGCATGTTTAGTTGAGACTTATGTTCCCAACTCTTCCTCATCTTCAATTTCTTCATTCTTCTCTACCGATCCATTTTGATTTTGATTCTAATTCTCATTATGTGCTTTCACAATCTGACTCTCTTCTTTATCATCTGATTTATAATTGTAGATCTAACTGGTTTCTGAAAATTTTTATCCACTTTCACTTTAGCACTCTTGATCATCTTTCTCAATCTATGATTATAACATTTGTATGCTTTCTCTCTTTGTATAATATCCAATAAATATTCTCTCATCACTTCTAGGATCAAATTTTCCTCAATCGTCATCTCCCTTAAAATAACATTTTCTTCCAAAGATTTTGAAATGTTTTACAATAGGAATATGACCATATCAAAGTTGATAAGGAGTCTTACTAGTACCATGCTTCATTTGATCTTGGTTTAGTGTATAATTAGGAGTGCTAAAAACTTATCCCCAAT
>MU224860.1:1024998-1041566 GCA_018584345.1 Thuja plicata
TTGGGATCGTCTCCACTGCCTCCACTGGTTGAAGCCATGCTCATAGCAGTACTCATATTCGTTAGCACTTAGAATCTCAGATCAGACAATATTGAAACAAATCTAAGACCAACTCTCTATATCTCTTGGAAAATTCAATCACTTTGAGAACACTGCTACAGCTCTGAATATCACCTTTTGCTTTAAAATAACTTTGCTCTGAAAACTCAAAATACGGTGAACATGAATGAATGCACACTCCCCCGTTTATAGCCGTAAGATTCAGAGTACATGGCTCAAAGTTCAGGAACGTCAGTTCTGCAATTAATTTCATGTGCCATGAAATGTTCAAAAACCTAGCCGTAGTTTCTCGAGGTGACAAGAAATTGAATTTAAATCTTTTAAAATTTCGGCGCCATCATCAAACGGTTAAGACAGCTAACATGGCACTTTATGATTCGCCTTCTGTCATACATCTCAGCTACCTTTTTTACACAGTAATCAAAAATCCTCATATCTGATTGGCCACCTGCTTGATTTCCTCTGTCACATCTTCCACTTGGTGCCGCTTTACAGATTTTGTTATCAGGCGACCTTGCGACCTCATAAAGTCTCTTTGTCGCAAGCACATTCTCTTAACCATGGTCTGATCATCAGATTTGGTGACAACGGCCTTTCTTTACCTCAGCTTAACCCAAGTTTTCTAGCGATCAGGCGACTGTGACAAAATCTTAGTTGCTGGGAGTTAACTTTAACTCATCATTTATCTCCAGACTAAGCGACAAGCCTCTTACCTTTTAACATGATTTCTTTGGTCGCTTAGTCGGGAGATCCACTTAACTTAATCTTTTACTAAAAGCACATGCCCTTTTCTATTTTCAGCGACCTCGCGACATACCTTAATCACTTAGTCGGGAGTACCTTTTACCTGGGGCACTTTTATCATGAGACAACGCGACCACCATTAGATCCTTTCATATGTTCATCGAACGACCGTCTCTTAATCGCTTTACCAATTCACATACCCTTAAAATATCACGAGACTTCACGACTGAGGGTATAATGACTTAAGTCTCCTTATCGCTTGATCCATTTTCCTCATCAAGCGACCTCACGACAACCAATAGCATTCTGACAGATGTCATCTAGTACTTCGTCAATTTTATGCATTCTGGAAGTCTGACTCATTACTTATGTTCTAGCGACATCCTGACTGAGGGAAATCACATAACATGTAACAGTTAGTCGCCTGGTCGTGACTGTTATCTCTTAACCATCTTTTTATCACCAGACCACACGACTAAAGGTTAACCTTAACTGTTTGACTATTCTGTTCTAGCAATCACGCGACATGAAGAAAGGCACAAGGTCGGAAGACATTTCGTTGACTTGCCTTTTCTTCACGCGATCACCCGACTGAGGGTGGGTCCCTTTCATTCTTAAAACTTCATAACACAATATCAGGCGACAACCCGACCAAAGGAAGATCACTAAGTCTCGATACACTTAAAGAATATTCTATTTTTTCATGAGACTAAGAGACACAAGGCAAAAGTGAAGTCGGGAGATCATTTGGCATATTCATTTTGATTCATGCGATCAAGCGACCTGACTTAAGCTTGATATATAGCACATGCCTTAAGTGACTGGAAAAGGTAATGACAAAATAGAAAGACATGGCCAAAGGGTTTAAAATACATCATTTAACATTAGGCCTTAGGGTTTTTGCAGGGTTTATCAGGATTTTGACAAGATATAGGCATGAAAACCTGAAAATTTTCAGAGAGGAAAGCAAGGAACAGGGCAAAACAGAAAAACATGAAATACAACCAACATAACACATGGGTAAACTACACAGCATGTGGAAGGTATAGTCATATTGCTTCCAACTATATGAGAAAGTGGACCAGAAGGTCAAGAGGTTGGACCAATCCAGGTATGACATGTTTGCATTGTCATAAAGTTGGACATGTGATAAAAGATTGCAAAAATTGGCTAACAGATACAAGTACATATCCCAATGGAAATACCATTGATGACATCAAGAAAATGAGAAACAAGATGTGGGTAAAATCCACAAACACTAAAGGTGCTGGAATAAGAAATGCAAATGGTGACACCCCATCTAATAGATCTGGTGACATCACTATTTCCAACTAAATTGCACAAGTAAGTATGGAACTGCACTATGACAATTTATATTATGCATCGGTTCCATTACACATAGTTCATATTGTAACATTAGCATGAATAAAGATGCAATATATTGTTATTTGCTAAAATGTTGAAAAGAAACCATCGGTTATTGGGTACAAATTTGCATCGGTGAACACACACAGAAAAGTGATAACTACTTACTGAAATATATCGGTCATTACACAAACACCAAGTTGCTAAGTGTAAACTGACGGACATTGATGAACCTTGAGGAAACAAAAGTTGTCTTCACCACTTTACCTACCATCATCGATGAAGTCACCAAAGCTGCTAGCAACCCCAACACTTTGCACAGACCCCAAAGATGTTATGAATGCCTCTACCAATGAACTTAGTCTTTTTATACCAATGAGTTGGTGAGCATTAATGACAACTTAGGGCTCAAAAGTTATAAAAACCTGATGGGTGAACTCATTTTTGCACTCATGATTTTTTAGCAGAGTAGAGAAATTTTAGAGCAATTTTGGAGAGTGACCCAGCAGAAATCAATTTGACACAAAGCATTCACATTCATAGGAAATCACAGAGATTCAGTAAGTAACCACATTCAGCGACCACATTTTTTTTGTGAAAAGCCCTAAATTTCTACAACATAATGGCATCAACTTCTATAGTTGAAAAGATTAAGGAAGACAAGAAGAAAACATTCAAGCTTGTCAGCATAGGCTCTTGTGCTGAACCCAAATACAAGCTACACCCAGAAATAGCATCACAACCTGACAATTCTGGAGCATTCTCTAGAATCTCACCTAGGCTTTTATTGGTAGAGGACGTAAGGTCCTATATACACTGTAAGATCTCAGAAATAGGAGATCTAGACCTAGATAATGCCTACAGGGCACTATGTGATAAAGATGGAAAACTCAAAGATGACCACAAGCATCTAGAAGTGAAAGGACTCACGAATGCACTACATTTTCCTAAAGTTTTCAAAATAGAATGGATAAAGATTGTTCTTAGCTAAATGCACAACAAGACTCTATGGCTTAATAAGAAAAATCCAATATCAAAGGATGTTATTCACATAGTTACCGGTTATCCTACGACTGATAAACCACAAGCTCACAAACACCCATCCCTGGCGGAAGTGGAAAAACTGACTGGTGCTAAATCAGACAAAAGAGCACTTAAGGTCAACACTATCACCAACATAGAGCTGAAGTTTGGTGCATGTGTGATAGGATATAAAATATTCTAGGAAAGTAGAATGAATAGCATATCAAGCACTACTATGAGCACAACATACAAAATCATCAAACAAGGAAAGAAGATGGATCTTGCAGAGATCCTATTACATCAACTAGAGGATAACATGTACACTATAAGATCTTCAAGGAAAAACACTTGTAAGTTTGGTTCCCTCATAATGTGCATATTATTTTACTTTGAAGAGTACTTTCCTTCAATAGGAAAAGTTGTATGGGACACAAGCAAACCTATAACCATTCAGATAGGTGAATTCATAGAATCACTAGGAACAGATTTTGATAATGTAATGCATGAGTATTTAAAAACCATTAAGGAAATATTGCAAAATAGAACAAGGATTCCTAAAAATATGATAGAGGAACACAGAGAGAATATATGTTTCATGGTAGATACCGATTTCATGTATATTCAAGAAGTAGTACCTAGGAAGTCATGGCTTTCACAGCTAGAATATGAAATCAAAACAGGACAAGCCAATGAATGCATTGAGGCACTACTGAATGAACCAGTGGACAACAAGGAATTAATATTTGGCACCTATGAAGAGGCCAAACAAAAGATTAAAACAAATCTTGTTGTCAAGAAAGATGTAAAAATACTCAAATAGAATGGTGAAGAAATTGAAACAAAATTTGAATAAATCTTCTGAAGATGAAGACGAAAGGGAAGGTGAAGAGGAACAAGAGGGTAAGGAGGAAATCACTAAGGAATAGCTACCCATCGGTGATGTAGTAGAGGAAAATTAATTAGAGGAAGAATAGTCTGATTCACCACCTCCTTCTCCACCTAAGAAGTCAAGAACAAGGAGTCAGACAGCAAAGGATGTGACTCCTTCTCCCATGGTAAAAGGAAAGGTGTATAAAAGGAAACCTGACACATCAAAGGGAAAACAACCAGTTGGGAAACCTACCAAAAGGAGGAAATTTGTTCAGACAAATGAGGATATAGAAGACTCAGCTATGGATGCAGTTGATGTAGAAATAAAAAAGGAAAAGGAACCTTTGGTTCCAATAGCAATTGAGAAAATATGCAAGAGCATCTCAGAATCCCAATCTATTTCTAATCCTAACATAAGGAAATGGTTAAAATTTAGTACAGACAATCAAAATAAGATTGAGGAAGCAATAATTGTTAAAATGTGCAAACATCACTATGTTCCACTAGAATTCTCAGAATATGACATTCCCAAAGAACTGTCAAATAGATTATCAGCTAGATGGACATTTTCCCTACATCAAGAAAAGGAGATAAGAGAAAGAGTACTTGTTACTCTTTTGCCTCCTAATTCAACAAAGGAACAAATTGATGAGATGATGAAGAATTATGTAAAAGAGTTCTCATGAAAAATGAGAGCATATGAATTTCTCAAGGGAAAGCTAATTGATCTTGATCAGAATAGGATTAAGACATGGTGCAAGATACTCTATAAGCCCACTAAGGAAGCTAGTCTGGAGAAAGAACCAATCACCATCAATGATATACAAGATGACTCATCTATAGAAATGGATAAAGAAGAGAGTGATCTAGAAGGCCCCAAAGATACTAATATTGTAGATGAAGAATGGCCAGACACTACTCTTGACCACACTCAAAGTAAAGAGAGTCAAAATCCACCAAGTCCAATTCACATTGACTTGAGTAAAGATGAAGAAGTTACCAAGAATGACTTGAAAATAGAAGGTAACTTAGTTGATGATATAAATGATGAATCATGGTTAGACAACATTGTCAATGACATTACAGGAAAAGACCTTGTAGTAGAATTATAAAAAGATGAAGACATGAATATTGTACAGGGCAATACCGACAGACAGGATTCAACTATTGACACTGCAATAGTCAATACACTGACAAACATGAATATATTAATAGATGCTATTGATATTCAATCAAGTCAGGAAAAATCATCTAAGAAAGCTGATGATATACCCAACGAAATGGATAATGATGAAAACAAAGATGCATCCAATAATCAAAAGGATACAGATACAGAGATGAAAGATCCAACTGACACTTAGCAAGAAGTGTTTAATGGACAGAACAAAGAAGCAGATAACAAAACTGAGGATACATTGAGAAAAGGTGATGAAAAAGATAAAAGTGAAGGAGTCCAGCAGGATGAAGGCACAAAACAAAAGGAAGATATATCTATTGATACACCTAAGGCCAATGAGGAGACATCTTCACAAAACTAGTTGGTGGACTTAGAACAGAAACAACAGGATGCTTCATCTTCTTGAACCTCACCTACCAAGTCAACCCAATCTCAAGGTTTACACATGGTAGTACATCAATCTAACACCCAGCCATAAAAGAAGAAAATGAAAGCATTGAAGAAAGACATCTTGGATGTTACAATGGATGAAGTAATAGAAGTCCCAAACTGGGATATTACTACTTTGGATAGTGATAAACTTCAAGAATTTGGAGTGCTATGCCAAATGAAAGCCATTCAGAAGAAAATGATACAGGAACACAAGGAAACAATGGCACTTGAAAATGCAAGAGACATTCTCCAACAACTTGTTCCTAAGGTGAAACTTGAACAACATGCTACAGCTAAGGAGAAAATAGTTGTTCTTACCAATGCAATCACAGACCAGAATGTAGATGCAGAACAAGCTATGGAATAAAAAGCAGAGAAAAAGTATCAATACAAGATAATTGATAAGATCAACCAAGAAGTGGCAGTGAACAAGGTAAAGCTCTCTAAACTAACTAATCAACTAGAGCCAATGATTTTTGAGGCAATTACCTTAGTTCAAAAGATGTGCACGCTTGAAAAGTTTACAAAATAAAATAGTGACAAGTTAGCAGAAATAGATTCTAAGGTCACAATGAGTGCACAAAGCATAACCTCAAATGTAGATAGTATCAAGGTGCATCATGAAAAGGTCATTGAGGCTAACAGGCTAAGGAAAGAAATATGGGATGCTGAAACACAATTAAGAAGTGAGATTACCAAACTACAGGCACACATCTTGCCTAATCTTACTATTCTACAACAACATATTTCTGAAGCAAGAAACTTAATTGCAACCCTAGAGATGTTTGTAGTAGACAACATCTATGATATATACATACCGATATCACTTGAGCACATGGCTCTATAAATGCTGAAGGATAAATGGGAAAAGATGATGGAGGAGGTAAAGTCCCCACATTCCCACCTTTGTGACAAGTTGTAAGTACCTTTGCCTTTATTATCAAAAAAGGAGGAATAGAAATGTATGTATATTGTATGTACAGAAGGAACAAATATGTAAAATAGTTATGTACAATATATCAAAAAAATGGAAAGAAAAGTACATAAGGAAATGTATATATACTTATACTTACCGGAATATACATAGGGGGAGTCCTCCAAATGACTAAGGAAGGAGTATACATAGGTGTACATAATAATACATTCAGTATGTTGCACATATCATGTTTTTGATACTAATGTCAAAGGGGGAGATTGATGACATTAATTTTTCCATTAGTACACTTAGTGAAAAACATTGACAGAGATCATTAGTACAAGCATAACCGGTAGAAAATGAGCATACTTGATAGAACAAAAAGGGTCACGAGAAAATGCTAAGTATGGAATTGACTGACGAACACTGACAAGTATTGAATCGATGAAGTAAATAGGACATCACCGACGGGTCAATAAATAACATAAAGATAGTCACCAATGATATAGTTTTGAGAACAAAACCGACGAAGTAGAAAAGACATACCTGGCGATCAGTTCAAGAAAGGAACACCAATGGCAAAGAAAACTGATAGACTGATAGAGAAACTCAACCATTAGAACTGACAGTCAGTTAGAGAACCCGCAAACAGTGGATCTGAGTTTTACATGTCATATAAAGCATTGTAATTCTATTTATAGAGTTTTAATTTGTTTTAAATCATTACTTGAGGGTCAAGCAAGCTTAATGTAAATGTTTTAAAGCATCCTAATGGATCTAAAACATATCTAACTAACAATCAAGGTCAAGTTGTAAACCTTGGATCTAGAGTTAACTTGCGAAAGCGTGAATCAAGAATTGAGATAAAATCTAGTATAAATAGATGTTAATTCAATTATGAATTATGAATTCATTGTTTTTGATAGCCATGAAGAGCATCTAAGGATCAGAAGGCAGAATTTATGCAAAGTTCAGAAATAGATCACACCAATTATCAAGAACACACAGAGGCTACCGACGTGCAGACAAAGGTATTACTCAATCGTGAAAAGATGATTACTCATACATAGGTAGCTTTATTGGATATGTTATTAGCAATTAGAGATTGCATACATCATCAGATCAAATACTTATGTAGTTGCATTCTAACAAGTGCATCACATCTAAAATCCTTTTGTAGAAGGTGGGCTTAACCATTCTTTACAAATCTCTTAACAGAGTGCACACTTAACAGTGTTGCTAAAGTTTCAAACAAAGTAGATCTTAATAGGTCTCCACTGTAGTACTCCTAACAACTTGATTAAAGAACTTATGTTATGATTGCATATACATAAATAAATATGAACAGTTGGCTAAGATAATTTATAAACTAATGAAAAAGGGTTAATAGGCTAACCAAGAAAAGTTTTAGAGGTACTGATTCACCCCTCCCCTCATATTACATCATTCCAATATAATTCCAACAAGACTATGGAGAGACATTTGCACCCATTGCTAGGCTATAAAGAGTAAGAATATTACTTTCTTATTCTTCATTCAAAGGATTCAAGGTATACTAGATGGATGTCAAGTAAACATTCCTAAATGGAATAGTTGAAGAAGAAGTATACATTGAACAACCAGAAGGGTTTGTTGATCCAGACAATAGGGACATGGTATGTAGACTTCAAAAAGCCTTGTATGGATTGAAACAAGCTCTAGGAGCCTAGTATGAATGACTTCATTCCTATCTAATAAGTATTGGATTTGTAAGGACTAGTGAAAATAGTAATCCTTATTTAGAAGAAGATATTAATGCTAACACCTTGATTGCTGAAATATTTGTTGATGACATCATATTTGAAGGAAATGATATGCTATGCAAATAATTTTCTAATGAGATGAGAAAAGAGTTTAAGATGTCTATGTTTGGTGAGATCAAGTTCTTTCTTGGTCTATAGATCATTCAACAAAGTGAAGGAATTTTTGTTACACGGTCCAAGTACATTAAAGAGGTCCTGAAAATATTCAAGATGGAAGAATCCAAACCAGTTAGAACATTGATCGATAGTGGATGTAAGTTGACAAAGGAGGACAAGACAACATAGGTGAATCAAACTTTGTATAGATCATTGATTGGAAAACTCATGTATGTTGTACACACTAGACCAGATATTGCACATGTAGTAGGAATTGTTGCTAGATTTTCTGCTAACCCCAGGGAATCAAATATGACTACTGTGAAAAGAATTCTAAGATATCTGAAGAATACTGATGAATTTGGCTTATGGTATAGAAGAGAAGGCAAATTTGAACTTAAGGTGTTAACAGATGCTGATTGGGCTGGAAATCGTGATGACTGAAAGAGCACAACTGGAGAAGCATTGTTTATGGGTGACAGACTTGTCACATGGATTAGCAAGAAGCAAGGATGCATCTCTCAGTCTACTGCAGAAGCAGAGTATGTTGTTGCTGCTGCAAATTGATCAAATATTGCATGGATCAAACAGTTGCTAGAAGGTATGCATATGAAGATCTTTGAACAAGTGATTATCTATTGTGATAACACCAGTGCAATAAACTTTTCCAATAATCTAGTCATGCATGAAAAAACTAAACACATTTCCATCAAGTATCATTACTTAAGAGAACAAGTTCAAGAAAAAGAGGTGATACATGAGTATGTGCAATCCAAAGAACAATTAGCTGATATCTTCACCAAGCCACTGCCCAAGGATACATTTGAGTACCTGATAAAAAGACTAGGGGTCAAACCCTTGTCTACCAGTCAGTATAATGACTAAAGGCTGCATCAACCTACATATTATCATAATATCATTCATGTTGATGTAAGAAACCAAATGGACTTAAAAGCTACATCTATATACAGACAGGTATATATCAAAACTGAGCACCAGAGATTATTTTTGTATTGTTGATGGATAAGGGAAATTCAAGGAATATATTATGGATAGGAGGAAAATGATTGTTTGACATGAATGTCATCTATTTTTAAAATATTTATTTGGCATTTTTGTCAAAGGGAGAGAGATTATCCATATTATCACATTCTCCTAAGAAAAACTATCCATTACCAGATTACTCCAATAGGGAGAGATTATATGCTTAAGGAGAGAAAGATGTATGAAAGATTCTACAAAGGGAGAGTTGTTGAAAAGATAAAAATACATCAAAATAGGAGAAAAGTCAAAAGGAGAGAAATTGACACAAGAAAAGGACTCAACACATCAGAAGACAAAAGAACTGTAGGAATCAAATCTAAGCTAAAATAGAGCTTACCAAAGTTCAGACATTTATCGGTTGACAAAAGGGAGAGATTGGTAGTTTAATGAATCTCAACAATTGTATTTCATATTGTATTAATAGTATAGTGTGATAATATAAGTTTGTTGCCATCAATGCCAAAAGGAGATATTGATGACATTTAACACATTAAATGTTTGTTAATGTTAAGTTGAAGATAATGTAAGGCATTAAATCAATTAATGGTTTGTATTGTCATTGATGTCAAATTGATATCATTTGTACGGTCATGTACATAATGCCAAAGAATTTAGAGAATCAATGCAACAAAGGTTATGCTTTCAGCAATGCATAAAGGTCAAGTATTCACTAAGTGACAAATAACACCGACGAAGTGCACACCATCGGTAAAGGCAAAGAAGAAAAGTCATAGTGATACCCGACAAGAAGAAGAAAGTGTTTCCCAATAAAGAAAACCACAAGATGCCCGACTAGCTGAAAATAGAGTTGCCCGATGAGTAAAAATCCAATGATGCCCAACAGACAGAGATCCCAAAGCTAACTAGAGTCACACCGATGGAATTGGTAGTTGTAACCGATGACTAATTGAAGAGTTGACCGACGAAATAGAGAGTTTAGAAAATAGCAAAATATCTAGCTGGAAAGAGCTAAAGATAGACTTAACTGGTTGTTTTATTTGTTTTATTCGACTAGAGTTAAGTAACTGATTTAAAACTGATTTATACAGTTGGCATGAAGATAACTATGAGACAAGTTAGGAGTTATGCTTTAAATCAAATTGGCTGCATTTTTTTTCATGCCAAGAATCAAGAATAAACAATCAAGAATCAAGAATCAAGAATCAAGAATCAAGAATCAAGAATCAAGAATCAAGAAACAAGAAACAATGAATATCATGTCTATATAAGAGACAAGCTTAATTCATTTTTGTAACACATGAAAAGGGGATTAAGGGGACTAAATAGAAAGAGGATGCTAAAGAGAAACTAATGAAGAACAACTTGATGTAGTACTGATCAATCAAGTTGAAGGAGAGCTAAGGAATTTTGCAGACACTGACAAACAGTAAGCATAACATCATAGAGCATAAAGTATGGAGCACAAAAGAATTGAATTGATACATTGATCAGAGAGGTAATGTACTTAAATAGATCTGAAAATATGCAATTCAAGTTGTATTAGAAATAGGTCATTTTTTTTCATTTTAACAATTGAAGCATCAAGTCTCTTAATAGAGCATGACTTAACAGTCTTCTATATATTGAGGTACATCCCAAGGAG
The DNA here is from genome assembly GCA_018584345.1 of Thuja plicata. Taxonomy (NCBI): domain Eukaryota; kingdom Viridiplantae; phylum Streptophyta; class Pinopsida; order Cupressales; family Cupressaceae; genus Thuja; species Thuja plicata. The sequence continues at coordinate 1,036,131 of MU224860.1, forward strand.
TGCCAAAAAGGTTGATTCATGAAAGCAGCATTGGATATGCCCGATGCCTATTGGTAGTCTAAGAGAGGCTGATTCAAGGATGGCAGCATTATATGCCCGATACTAAGTGGCAACCTATATGTGTAAAACTCTCTAACAAGGTCACACCTAACAGTGTGACTGTAACCTTTAATAGGGTTGGATCCTAACAGGGCTCGCTTCAGAAGAGTGAAAATTTGGGGTACCAGTCCTAGTGGTTTTTTCCCTTAATAGGGTTTCCATGTTAAAATCCATGTATTATATGTCTGTATGATATATTTCTTTACTATTTTGTATCTTACATAATTCATTCTAGATTTATTGGTATACTCTACATATTTACTGTATTTCAGTAAATTGATAATTGCTTATCGGTAAACATTAAGAAGAAGGTTTAACAGAGCAATCCAACAAGTAGTAAGTTGATATTATTGGCAAGTTGACTTCCTGAGGATGCATGACTCATTTTGCGTTTTCATCATGGAAACAAAGTCATGATTAGTTTCTATCTTGAAAGACAAAATGACTAAGTATGGAAAATAGGGCAGACAGAGATACTCAGCGATCAGCACATCAGTGCATGTGCGAGAGATTGAGTCAACGTATGCACATTTAGATATTATTTGTATGACATGTGTTCATGCTACTTCAAGACACACATAGTACAGAACAACAGTATGACAAAGTTATAGGCAGATTAGTAGACCAGCAGTCCAGAAGACAAAGCATGGAAGCTGACTACTTTTTTGATCAACGTGAATTATTTTTTAATGTAATGGCTAAGCACCTTTTTTATATGTTTTTAATAATTTAATTATCATTTTAGTAAACACACTTGAGATGACTTGTTCGAAAGAATTGTATATTTTGTTTTAGGGCTGACTAGTGTTTTGTTTTGGGTCGCGCCTATTTGGATATGAACATATAAGTATGTAATGTAAAGTAATGTTACAAGTGTTTATTATTATGCAAGAGGAAGATAGAGAGGGTTAGTATAATGAAGTTATTATATGATATAGCTCTTTAAGAGAGTAAGAGAATTCACGCATACATGGAACTGATCAGACAACAGTGTCATCACAGCAGTTCATTTTGATATAGTGCATATCATCTTTCAGAAGGTTGTAGCCTTCATATTATTGGGTAGTGAGCCTATGCTATGAGCCATATACCTTTAATAGGGTTTTTTAAAAGACTCCTAACAGGGTCAGACCTTTAACTAGGTCATTGTACTCATATTGTAAAGACTGCTTCTAACAAGGAAAAGGAACTCTCACAGGTTCATTATACTTAGTACAATATTTGTGGGTACTAATTCCCACTGAAGTTTTCCTCTGATCAAGGTTTCCCCATAATCATATCATGTGTTATGAGTTCTTATATTAAGATTCATTCTATGTATGTTTGATTTATGTTTAATTTGTTGAAAAGTAATTAATAGACAAACACTAATTCACCGCCCCCCCTCTCAGTATTTCTAACAATTGGTATCAGAGCTCTGGTCCTTAGAAAATAAGTTTAACCACTTGAGGTGATCATGGACTCAGTAGAAGAAAAACATTTGAAAAAGAATCTTGAAGCAGCTCTTGAAGATCTTGATAGATCTAAAAAAGAAAATGAAGAACTTAGACTGAAGGTTGATGGCTCACAAATGCTTATTAAGAAAGTAACAAAAGATTTAAAAGATTGTTCTATAAGTGACTTAGGGAAAATGATCAAAAAGCTCAATGAAGAGAATATGTCTCTGAAAGATAAAGTTGAGAATCTGGATGAACATATCACAGATAGCCAAATTGCTATTGAAGAAAAGATCAAAGAAAGCAAACAACTAGATAATGAACTTTTAAAAGCAAACATGAAAGTTCTTGAATTGGAAAACATAAAAAATAAGTTGGAATCTGAATTAACAGAAGCAAAGGATAAGATTGATAAACTCCACACAAGTTCTCATTCACTTCAATCTCATCTCAATGCACAAAATCAAAAAGGTGACACTACTGGTCTTGGATTCAATATAACACAAACTGAAGTCAATTCATTACAAGAAATAGAGAAACCTCATGAAGCATCTTCAGAAGCAAATAAAGTTGAAAATGTTGAAGAGATTAAAGCAAATCTACCAAAAAGGGAAATCAAGAAAGTTAACAGAACTTGTTATGCATGCAACAAACATGGTCATTTGGAAAGAGATTGCAGAGAGGTAAGACCTTTTAATGGTTATTATTTCTCTTGTAATAAATTTGGTCATAGGGCTATACATTGTAGAACAAATCAAAGAAGAAGGAATCAAAAAAATCAGAGAAATCAACCTCAAAGGAATCTTTAGAACACTACATGTCAGATATGTAACTACAATAGACACACAGTAAAGTAATGCAGCATGATGAACAAGAGCATCAGACCTCCCATCATTTGTCACACATGTGGAAAGGCTGGACACATCTCAAGGTTTTGTAGATCCAAAAATCAAAAGCAAGAGGATCCTAAGAAATCACTATTTGAAGAGAGAGGAGAAGTTAAGTTTTTTCAAGCAAATGAAGATTCAAGAAAAATTTGGGTTGAAGTAAAGAAGGACAATGATGTTGACAAAGTAGTTGATGTATCCACAGTGGACACACCCTCTAGTTCTGCTTGAATAGACCTTCTTGGTCTTAGGGGGAGCTATTCTAGCTCAGGACCCCTATGTGGTTGGTATACTCACCTCTGATTATGCACCTATGAAATCATGGTTACAGGAACATAATATTTCTATGTGCATTCACGCACCGTTTAAAATGCATCAGGATCTAAGTTTCAAAATCTCTGAGTAATTTGTGTACGGTTGCAAACATTAAATGTGGTAGATTGTATAAAAGAAAGTAAGTGTTTGATCTTTCTCACACTTGCATTTGAGAGCACATAATTTAGAGAGCATTGGAGCACTAGACATCAAGGAAAAAAATCATAACAGATTTGGAAGTTAAGCGAACATACAAGGAGTTTGAAATGGAACCCTAGCATTCACGCCATTTTAGAATTTCATGAAACCCTACTTAAGAAAGTTCCAAGTAAGTATGGCAACCCCAGTTGTGTTTGATATAGAAAAGAGGAAGAGATTTGTATTCAAGAGGCATCCAGTCAAATCCATACTAGATGATGTGGAAGGGGCTTTCTCCAAAACCCCGCTAGGTGTTGTTCACGTGGAAGATATCCACGCGTATATTTACTGTAAGAAGGAAAAAGTAGGAGATGTCAGCATAGCCACTCATATAGGATCAATGATGAAACCTGATTACACATTCAAGGATGAGTTCACGTACTTGACAGATAACCTTATTTTTGAATACTCGAATGCGCATGAGTTTGATGAGCCAGAGTGGGTGAAGATTTTGTTAAGCAGAATACATGATGATCTTTATTGGATTGGTGAGGTACCTGTGTGCATCACTACAGACCTAATCCATGAATTAACTGGACTTCCCAAGATTGGACTGGTTTTTCCTACTAGTAAAGATGTCAAGAAACAAATTGAGCAAGTTTACCTATCTAGGAGTGACAAGCACGGAATGACAGTTGACCCTATCAAAGAAGATGACATAGAACTCTTAACAATGATACTTGGGTATAAGTTTCAGCAAGCAAGTAGGTTGAACAGTTTCTTTGCAGCAACAATCCTAGCAACTATTAGAATGGTGAAGGAAAACACTCAATACAACTTATGTGAGATCTTGCGCGGTCAATATATTGACAACATTTGAATTATCAAGCATGACAGGAGCAAGAAATTCAGGTTTGGATCTCTGATCATCTACTTATATTTCCATATAGTTGGAAAGGTTGCAAACCTTTACCTAGATAGGAGAAAACCCACAATGTCTTAGATTTCTCTTAAGGTCACTTTAGAGAGCAGTGCAAGGGATGCCATGGATATGGATATAAAGACATTCAGGATAAAAATGCAGAATAGGTTCAGACTATCTGAGAAGATAGTTGAAAAATACAAGGATACCATATGTTTCATGGTAGAAACAAATTGCACATGTATGGAGGCAGTTGAACCTAGAACCAAAGGATTCATCCTCTTGGTTACAAAGTGGAAGATTGTGTGTTAGAAGGATATGCACAAGTTCTATTGTTAGTGCCCAAAGATCCTAATGAGCCTAGGTGGGGCACTTATAGAGAGAAGACCAATGAAGTGGATACTATCTTACATAGTGCTAATAATAAAAGGAAAGCATCCAGAATTAAATCTAACATACTGAAAGTTCATGGAGTCACTCAAGAAGATCTTGACAAAGCTAGAGATGGCAAGATAGCAAAATAACTTGAGAGAGCTGAACAGATCTAGAAGAAGAAGAAATTAGAGAGTACCTCTACGCCCTCTACCACCATTGACTTAGATTCATCTCCACTATACACACCAAGCAAGAAGACTAGAGGAAGAAAATAGCCGCCCACAAATCACCCATCCTCAAGGAACACTTAGAGCAAAGAAAAGAATACTCAAGCTCCTCTTGAGGTAGGATTTATACCTAGTCTAAATGTATTGAGGAATAGGATTGTAAATGAAGGAAGATTAGGATTTATACCTAGTCAATATATCTTTCTAAAGTCTATGAAAAATATCAAGAAATTTATAAGACTAAGATACACTCTATGATCATATCTCATATGATCAAGTTCAAGAAGACAATTCTTGAACTCAAGACAGTAATACTGGATAAGTTATGGAACTTGTTGGAGATCATGAAAAGACATGCAATTGAGGAAGACATGAGGATAAGAGAAGAAACATTGGATACTCTTCTTCCTATATGCTTGCATGATGAGAAGGCTATATTATTAGATCTGGTGAAGCCTCATGCCTGAACTAAGACAAGGACCTTACAGATTATGAACAAAGAATATGAGCAGATAGGTAAGGAGACTGAAAAATCATTTGCACAAGTGTTTATGGATAGACACATGTATCCACCAATGGCACCTACAGAAAAAGTTACTCCCACTCCTCCCAAATAGGTTACAAAACCAGTGGTTCAGATTGCGCCTATGACAGGTCCATAGGCTTCAGCACCCATAGTGACAATAAATTTTGATACAGATAAAGACTCAGAAGACACTATAGTAGTTGACAATGTCAAGATATCCATGACTGCATTTGAAAAAGATATGGACAAAGTTGATAAGGCATTTGTAAGCACTGAAGAAATGTGCACTAATAATACCTCTACACAACAAGATGAAGTTCCCATCAATGATCAAACTGATATAAATGAATATACTCAAGATGATACTCAAGGTGATAAGAAAGAAATAAAAGAGAAACCAGTAAAGGTTGAATGCATGGATACAAGTCAGAATACTATATTCTCACCATCCACTCAACCATCTACCTCATTGTTGTCAAGGTTAACTCCTGATTCAACAAGTTTGGATGCA